>JAGKTI010019142.1:0-17193 GCA_018397915.1 Birgus latro | reverse complement strand
GGAAAACCCCCGAAAACCCCGCGGTGTAGGGGTTAAAGGGGTCAGTTGAACATAACTTGTATTTGCTGATTTTACATACCTTTTTTATTATTATTATCTTTATTTTTTTGTTGCAATCTGGGTTTATTCAGAGTTAAATCTGGGTTTTTGCAGAAAATCCCAGTGGCAGCCCTGGCATGGGGGAAGGCGTTAAGAGGTGGCACAGTGGATGCAACTTCGTCTGAGCATTTGCTATAAAAGCATCTGTAAAATAATATAGGGGAGGTAACACTCTTTCGTACTTGTAGAGGAGGTAGATCATTTGTAAACGATGGGCTATTAATAATTCTTACTGCTTTGTTCTGGTTTTTAACCAGTTGTTGTAGTGCAAACTCTCCACATCCACTTCACAAGTGCGAGAAATGTTTTAGCTGGGAGCGCACATGACTTGTAAATTATTGCTAACAGCCTGTCAGCAAAGAAGTTGTAGATTCTTTACAATAATCCAAGTTTCTCTGAAGCAGTTTTAGCAAGTGATCTAACATGAGAGGTCCAGCTGAGGGTATTGTTAAGCAATACACTGAGAATTTCAGTATCTTTAGAGATAGGAATATTAATAGCACTGAAGTTAACACAGGAATCAGGAAATATCTGTCTATTAGTAAATTGTATAATCTGCTTTTTCCAAGCAGATATATTCAATTGATGTACTGCATTGCAATGTAGAGATATTCAACTTTGTGAATGGGAGTTGAAGTGTGTAGGAACTGTGAAAAGTTGAGTCACTGGCATGTGAGTAAATGGGATTATGGGTGATTGATAAGAGATCATTAATATGAACTAAGAATAGGGCTGGAACCAGAACTGATCCTTGTGGCACACCAGCATTAACTGAGTGGAAAATATATATAATCTACTTTTATCTGTCTGTTGCTGAGATATGTGGAAATTAGTGAAACAAAAAAATGATAGGCCAGTGCAAGGGGGTTTCGATAGCAGGGAGCGGTACCACACCCTGTCAAAAGATTTTGAAATATCAACGCCTGCTGCATTGGTTTCTCCATGTTGGTCAGTTGACTGATGGATGGTATGAGTCAAGAAACGGAGTATGTCAGCAGTGGATCTATCGTGGTGAAAACCATACTGTTACTAATTAATTTGGATTCAGTTTGTTTAAGTGTGCTTGTTAATTACAATTTCAAATACTTTACCAAGAGATGTGATAGCTATTGGTCTGCAATCAGATGAGTCAGAGGAACTTCATTCTTACGGGATTTGGTGAGTATTGGCTTCTTTCCAAGAATTATGGAATGAAAAAGTACCTATGCATAATCTGAATAATTTAGCTAAAACAGGAGCAAGTTCTGGGAAGCACTTTTCAAAGCAATTGGAGGAACCCCATCTGAACCTGGAGCTTTGTTGGTTAGTAAATTGTTTAGGATGGACTTTGCTAATCAAATCAGTATCATGTGAAGAGTCAATTTTGGGAGTCAATAGACGTTTTGACTGACCTCCTCTAAGGTCGAATTTGTGGAAAACATACAAGGATGTTCATTTTTCAAGCAGGTCATTTATAATGTTTCCATTTGAAGATTGTTGTGTGGGAATAGAGGATGAATTGTTAAAGTTATTATTGAAAGAACTGAGCTGACCAGAATACCAGTACTCTATTGTCATTAGGATTATTTAATCGTTTGGATTCTTGATTGAGAAGAAGGTTTGATTTAACGAAATTTATTGTTTCTTTTGCAAGGTATCTAGGAATTTTTAGCCTGACCCATCCCGACCACTATTTTACCCAACCCACCCTCAGAACCCAACCGATTTAGTCTTTTTTTGGCTCAAACATTCGCTTTTGGTGAGAAACATCGAAAATTCAGTGAGAAAGCGCTCACCTGAAGTGAAAAATATCCTAAACCTTAGTAAGGGATCCCTCACCTGAATACCGGTTTCTATGATGCCACTCTCCATAAAAGACGCTCCCTATGCGAGGGAAGCTTAACCAAAACCACACAGCTTCGTAGATATTTATTTATTTGGTACGAATTTATATGTAGTACAAGAGTATATTGCTTTTCACACAATAATATAGGCAATATAAGCGTTGTTCCCTTACCAAACACATCAACATTTTGCACTTACCTTGGTGATGTTACCTCATTACTTCTGTTCATTACTAACTCTGGTGCCATGTAATCTTCGTCCTTCACATCAGGAATCACTCGTCTTGCTTTTCGTCGTTGGAGAGACCGTGGTACTACGTGTCTTTACTGGCCAGGTCACTGCTAACAGGTGAGTTGTGAGATAATGGCGCACCCCCCCGAGGGGGGGGGTTGCACAGGGTCAGGCAGTGTTGCTGCCTGGCTGGGGGCAGGGGAAGGTCTCCCACATATGCCTACTAAAAATCACCCGCGAATCTTGAAAAATGTGCAAACGATGGGCCTTGCAATTGATTGATGTATGATACACGTCGGGGGGAGTGAGAGACGGGTTAGGGTGTGACGTGCATCGTACGTCGGGGGAACGGGGCGGGTTAAATGACTTAGGGATTCAGACTTTTTTTTAAAAAGTAAGAGTTATATACTAAAGACTTTTGGGTCATTGCTCTGCCACATTTAACGTCAAACCATTTTGGGGAGTTCAGTCTTTTAGTAAACTGTTTACTGGGTACGAACAATCCCATACCAGACTGTATTAAGTCATTAATGTAGGACTGGGTAGAACTGATGTCAGTGGGGAAGAAAGGTTACCATGGATTGTCATCAAGAGAATTTCAAAGTCCATCCCAGTCTGCCTTAACATAGTGTTGTCACCATCACTGGTTCTGAATGGGGAGATTTAGGGCACCTGACTAATGAGGCTCTGATTAGATTTTATTTGGAAGATCCAAGTGGTGTTAGTACCTGTGTCCTGTACTGAAATGGGTTATTTGTCAGGAATAAGTCCAAGAGATAGGCACTATGGTCAGGGTTATCTGGGTTTCTGGTTGGTTGTTCTATCAACTGCTTGAGACTAAACTATTCAGTAAGCAAATCACATTCTAGACTAGTATGGGCAATCCTGGTGGAATGCAATAACTATTCAATATTACAGATGATAAAATCACCCAAAATGGTAATTTCAGTGGTAAGGGTGTACTTTGCTCAACTGTGTAGATATGGAGTCAAATACACTGGGCTATGAAGAAGCACTGGGATAGTGAAAAACTGTACATATATCCGTCCCATCGCTAACAGACGATTCACCAGCCCGAATGAAAGAAATTGGGGAACTTTCCCACAATCCAAAAGGCCGTCGATCCACTAGTCCGAACACTCGACCCCTCCCTAGGTTTGAAACGAGTGCATCTGATCACATATATTGTGGTGCCCAAGGCTCAGCCAGTCATCATTCAATCCCCTCTCTTCTTCCGCCCCCCCCCCCCAAGTCCCTCCTCCATCCATCCCGTGTGTGTGTGTTCTTACCTATCTTTACAGGAATGAGTCAAGCTCGTACTGTCCCGTGTCTTATACCATTTTTATCACACATCTTAAATTTATGAATTGTTTTGACACACACTATTTCATTCGGTAGTGGATTCCACTGATCAATTGCCCTGTTTGGGAAACTAAATTTCCTTACATCTTTATCACCTCTCTTTTTATGCAGTTTTTTGCAGTGTCATCTTGCTGATACTTCCCCATAGGTTAAATATTCATTTATGTCTATTTTCTCTTTCCCTGATATTCATTTATATAGCATAATCATGTCTCCTCTTTTTCTTCTCTCTTGTAGTGTTGGCAGATTCAATTTTTCCAATCTTTCTTCATAGCTTAGATCCTCTAAGCTTGGTACCCATCTTGTAGCAACCCTTTGAACTTTTTTAATCTTATCTGTGTGTTTCTTGAGGTTAGGATTCCAGACTACTGATGCATATTCCAGGATTGGTCTGATGAAAGATGTTATCATCTTCCTGAGCATGTCTTCGTTAATGTATGTGAATGCTATTCTCATATTTGCAAGCAGTGTATACATGTTCTGTACCTTTTCATTTATATGGTCTGCCGGAGTTAGTCTGTTATTGATAATCACACCTCCTTCTCTCTTTCTGATGTGTGTTGGGTTTTACTTCCTAATTTATAATCCCAATCTGGTCTTTTCCCACTTTTACCAAACTTGATTACATGACACTTGTCCACACTGAATTCCATTTGCTATGTATTACTCCATTCATGAACTTTATTTAATTCGTCTTGTAACTCTTTACAAGAGTTTATGTTACTAATTCTCCTTTGTATTTTTGTATCATCAGCAAACATATTTAAATAGCTTTCATTTCCAATATTATTATCTATGCCATTTATATATACTAAAAACGTAATTGGTCCTAGCACTGAGCCCTGTGGAACTCCACTTGTCACTTCCCTCCATGATGAGGAATTACCCCTTAGTACTGTTCTCATTTCCCTTTTTCTGAGAAAGTCTTGCATCCAATAGTACAGTTTGCCTTAGATTCCTCCTTGATGGTACAGTTTCCATAAAAATCTTCGGTGTTGTACTCTGCCAAATGCTTTCTTGAAATCTAGATGGATACTGTCCACCCATCCTTCTCTTTTCAGTAATGTTTCTGCAACTCTGTCATAGTAGCTTAATAAATTAGCAACACATGATTTTCTCTTTCTGAAACCAAACTGCCTTTCTGTTATCATATTGTGTTCTTCTAGATGGTTTACCCAGACTTTTCTTATTAACTTTTCCAGCATCTTACTTACTACACTGGTTAGTGATACTGGTCGGTAGTTGAGTGGATTTTGTCTATTCCCTTTCTTTAATAAGGGGACTATTTGCTTTCTTCCAAATATCTTGTAGTTTACCTTGACTCAAAGATTCTTTGAATATTAGTGATAATGGTCTACTTAACTCCTTTGCACATTAATGTAGAACCCAACATGAAATTTCGTCTGGACCATTTGCTTTTCCTTTGTCTAATTTGCTTAACTCTTTCTGTATCTCTTTTTCTGATATTTGTATATCTGGTAATATGTGTGGGCATGCATGTTCCATATCATCCTTCTCAAAATTATTTTCTTCTGTGAAAACTGATTGGAAGTTCTTATTTAGTACTTCACAAATATCTTTCTCTTGTGTGTATAGGATCCCTTCATCCGTAATGGATTGTATTTTATCTTTTACTTTGGGTTTGCTTCGGATGTAGCTGTAAAATAGCTTCGGTTGATCCCTACTTTTTTTTATGATGTCCTCCTCAAACTGTTTTTGGGCTTCTCTCCTAATTCTTGTGTATTCATTTCCTGCCTGTTTGTAGTGATTATATGCCCTCTCACTATTGTGTCTTCTGTATCTGTTCCACAACGTCTCTTTTTCTTTTGATTTTTTACATTCTTTATTAAACCATTTGTTTATTTTCATTTCTGTTTCTTTGTACTGAGGGATTTGATTTTGGACCCCTAGTTCATAAAGTTCACATAATTTTCTATATATAATATTTAATTCTGGTCCTCTAAGTTCTTTTTCCCAATCTGTTTCTAAGAAGTATTTCTTTAGGTCATGATAATTGCCCTTTTTGTAGTTAAGTCTTTTTTTTGTAACTTTCATTACTGTTTACTATGTCATATGCAATCCTGAAGTTGCAATTTAATACTACATGGTCGCTTTTGCTGAATGGAGGGTGATACATAATACTGTCAGTATCATTTTCTTGCCTAGTAAATATAAGATCTAGTAACGATGGTACATCAAGTCCTCTTTTTCTGGTGTTTTCTTTTACTTGTTGCGTTAGGAAAAACTCCTGCACAAGGCCATGAGCGTTTGGTCCCAACAGCTTTCCTGGCTTTTTGTTTCTAAGGTATTCCAATTAATATTTGTACTGAACTCTCCTGATAGTATAATTCTTTCTGATTTCTCCTCCATTCTATGTAGTAATGCTCTTAAACTTTGAATTGTACTCTCTGCCAGTTCTTCATATTTGCCTTTTTCCCAAACGTTTGATTTAGGTGGCATATATAAATTTGCCACAATTAATTCTCCTTCAGCTGTACTAATCTCAACTGCTATTAGTTCTACCTGTGGAGGTATATCTAGCTCTATTTCTTTGACTTGCAGATTTTTCTTTATTAATATTATACAATAATTCCTCCTCCTTTTTTTAAGCTCCTATCTCTTCTCCATATATTGTATTCCTCTAGGTTTAGGGTGTCATTTGATATCCTTGATGTTAATTTTGTTTCAGTTAGGCAAACAATATGTGGTTCCTTCTCTTTAATATAATCATTCATCTCTAGTAATTTAGATACTATTCCATCTACATTTGAGTACATCAAACTAATCATCTTGTTAACATACTTGTCATGCCTTGGGTCTACTACCTTCCTCCTTTTTATTCCCTCCTGTTTATGTACCACTTTCATACCTGCAATCCTATTAATTTGTAAAAAAAAAAATGTGTTCTTCTCTTCCTCTGATCTTCCCTCATTCTTTGTTTTTGCCTCCTCCCTCTTCTCTTTTAGCATACCCAGTTCCTCTTGTGTTAGGCATTTTTTTATCCATATATTTGTGAAATCCTCTTTTTCCATAAGTTTGTTTGCATTATTCAGTATTTCTTCCACAGTGTTTACACTCTGGAAGGTTACTTTCAGAGGTCTTGATTTATTTCTCTCGTACTTCCCTAGTCTTTTGTGTTCCTCTATGTCTTTCCTACAGATTTCCTCTGATATTTCATTCAAAATGTTCATTACATATGCCATCTCTTTTTGGTCTTTCGAAATCTTGTTTTTTATTTCAACTTCCTGTATACCAGTGATTACTATAGATTTGTTGATGTCTGCTGAATCTTTGACCAGTTTTGGATTGTTCTGGATTATTTTCTCTACTTCCTTTTTGATGCTCTTTTCTTCAGCTCTTGTTCCTAAGTCTTTCTTTACTTTCACCATTTCAGCATATGTGGTTTCCACATCATTTTTTTTTAGCTTTGCATCGGTTCATTCGCCTGGGTTATCTTTTCCTCAATATCTCCGCTATGATCTATCAGAATGCTAGCCTGTCTAATTGTCTCTGTATCATTTCTGAACTCTTCCATAATACTCTCATGGTTGACTACTGTGCTTGCCATTTCACTAATCTTCCTTCTAAGTGTACCAACCTCAACTAAAAGCTCATCTATTGTTGTATCTTTTCTTTTAGCTTCCTTTACTAATTTTTCATTTTCCTCCTTCTGCATGTGCAACTGCTTTTTTATTTCATCCATTTCATTTTGAAATGCCTTCTTTAATCTCGTAACTCGTTCAGCTAGCTTGTTATATGTCTCCATTTCCACCAGTTCTGGGTAGAAATCATCATCCTGCTTTCTACTTTGCCCCTTTTCTTAACTCCTTCCATATTTACTTACTAAACATGGTGCTCATATTGTAGTACTATGAGGGAATACAAACTCACAGTCGCAGATTGCTCACTCCGTAGTCACAACAATCAGCTGATTCACTTGCTCGGCTCATCTGCACTGTTTGTTGTATTCTATTTTGGAACAACACTTTTTACTTAAACGTTCTCTTTTATACAGTATTAGGACAATATTTAGTTGGACCTAGTACAGAGCTTGACTCATATAAAGATACTTTTTAGGTAAGAGCCATTTGGAGCCGATTTGGCCTGGTAGCGGAGCGGTATGTCTGCTCTAGACTGTATCTCGATTGTGTGTGTGTGTGTTTGTTATACTGGGCAGGATCCCACTGCTACTCTGAGCATCCCCATGTCGCAAATACTGGAACGCCTTGTAGTTAACTGAGGTACCGTCTTGCAGTAGACGGTGCAGACCATGGGACACCATATAGACAAAAGAGTAAAGGGCAATTATAGCTTGGAAGGTGGTACAGTAATTATACCTCAGCAGAGACTATGTGGCCGGGAGGTGAGTTTATTTGTAAGTATAATTCCAACCTAAGCATGAATTCTGTAGATAATCGTCATCATCGTCATCATCTAATTCTATGTTGCCCCATGAGAAGCGAAGGAGCCTGGGGCTAGGCAAGTTGGTCCTGACATTTAAGATGAGTGACCAGCCTCACTCATCCCTGAGTGGCAATACATGAGCAATAAACTCCAACCACCCCTTGGATAAACCTGCCCAGGCTCAGTGTGACTGGAGTGCCATAATTACCTAGTAAACCACCAGGTGTCATAAGTTGGTTATATGATTACCACCCAGCAATGTTAATGGTTCTTGGTGTACAGGAAACCATTTGGCTTGTAAAACAGTGTAAAGTCATCCATAGAGGAAAAGGAAATCATGAAAGAAAGAAAGAGTGAAGAGAAAGGAAGGAAAGAAGGAAGGGAGGAAAGGGCAGTCATGCGAGAGCAGCAGTGCATCAAGGGAGTGGATGGTGAGCGCCCACACCTACCACTAAAATAGATAATGATTTTACAATTGTTCCTGTTGGATCATCGTCTGCTAGAGTTCCAGTCACACTGCCTTCTGTTCTTATGGGCAGTATGCCACCAAAAATCTCAGAATCTAATGTTGAATAACTTAAATGGTCCTGAAAGGAAGGATGTGGTATTTAACCTGCCGAGTCTCGATTTTTTACCCAGCCTACCCCCAGATCGCGACCGATATTCGACTTTTTGTTTTTTGGCTGAAATCTTCGCTTTTGGTGAGAAACATCGAAAATTCATAGTGAAATCGCGATCCTGAGGTAAAAAAATGTTGATACAGGTGTCACTCAACCTTACGTTTTCCTTCTTTTTCAGGGTACCTGGCTAAGAAAACGAACTATGGAAGGGTTGACTAATTCAAGCCACTTTAAATTACGTATTTATTTCATTTATTTGGTACGAATTTATGTGTAGTAAAAGTCTATAATGGTTTTCACACAATAATATAGGCGTTTATAAGCATTGTTCACTTACCCAAAACCCCAGTATTTGGCACCTTCCTTTATGACATTACCACCTCTTCACTTCTGTTTGTTTCTATCTCTAGCTTCTTTGTTTCTTTGTCCTTCACCTCAGGAATCACTTTCACCGTGAATTTCGTCATTAGAGAGACCGTGGGGCAACATACCTTTACTGGCTAGGTTGCTGCTAACAGGTGAACTGCCCTTGGGGGAGGGGGGAAGGGGGGGTTAGGAGGGGCCAGGTAGTATCCCCGCTTGACAGCAGGTAAAGGAAGGTCTGCCACATATGCCTACCAAAAATCACCCGCAAATGTTGAAAAATGTGCACACAATGGGCTTTGCAATTGCGTAACGTATGATGTACGTCGTTGGGTCTGTCCGCGGAAAAAAAAGTAGCGACGTACACCGTACGTCGATGGGACTCGGCGGAAACAAGGATTTCGATGATGAGCAGTGTGTGATGAATGATGAGAAAAAGTAAGTAATGGACAGTGTGGATATTAAGGATGCCTGGAGAGGGAATCATTACCAGCTGCCAAATTAGGAGTTTCACTGGATTAGGAAAGGTTTGAAGTCAGGAGATCCAGTGTTTGGCCCTTGGT
This sequence comes from Birgus latro, assembly GCA_018397915.1. Classification (NCBI taxonomy): domain Eukaryota; kingdom Metazoa; phylum Arthropoda; class Malacostraca; order Decapoda; family Coenobitidae; genus Birgus; species Birgus latro. The sequence goes on along the minus strand of JAGKTI010019142.1, from coordinate 7,727 downwards.
GTATGACTGATGCTGCTACTGTGAGCAGGGCAATAGACATGGTGCAGTTGGGGAAGGCATCAAATGTGTGTGGGTTGACTGTTGAAATGTTGAAGGCCTCACGCGATAGAGGAGTGAGTTTAGTTACTTATTTGATAAATTTGATCATACATGACTGTTTTTCCATGATGATTGGATGAAGATTGTTATTGTAAATTTGTCTAAGGGACAGGGTGATGCCTTGGAAAGAGAAAATTACATGGGCATAAAAATTTTGGACTAGATAATGAAGGTAATGGAATGGGTCGTACAAAAAATCATAAGGGAAATAGTGAATATTGATGATATGCAGTTTGAGTTTATGGCAGACAAAGGGACTACTGATGCCATACTCATTGCTTGCCAGCATTAGGGAAAGAAAGGAGGAAAGAAAAGAGAACTGTAGTTGGTTTTTGTTGATTTGGAGGTCACTGACAGTCCCATGGGAGGTGGTGAAGTGGGCCATGAGAAGGCTTGGGGTCGAGAAGTGGTTGGTTGTAATGGTCATAGTTATGTATGTTTTTTTTATTTTTTATGTGAGGAAGAAGGAGCCAAAGATTGAGCCCGCAAAACAGTTCCTTCCAAGGAAAAAAGAAAAACAATACAATAGAGAGCCAAATTCAAGATCCGTTCATTTCGAGGTGCCTTGACACACTGCATTTTTTTTTTTTTAATGCAAGGAAGAAGGAACCAAAGGGCATGGGCCCGCAAACCGTTCCTTCCAAGAATAAACAAAAACAACACAAAAGAGAGCCAAATTCAAGATCTGTTCATTTCGAGATGCCTGGACACACTGAGTTTGAAAGACTGGAGATTATAGGAAATAGGAAATACAGACAGAGGAAGACAGTTCCAGAGTTGACCAGTTGCATAAATGAAGGATTGGGAGTAACGGTTAACTCTTGCAAGAGAGTTGGACAGAAAAGAGATGAGAGGTTGTTGCTAGACGGGTACTACGTGCCCGTCGTAGAGGTGGAGGGATGCAAGCAGACAGTTCAGAGGAACAGTGGCCATTGAAGTAGTGATAGAAAAGAGATAAAAATACAACAGTGCGGCAAAGAGACAGGTTAAAGGGAGCTAGTAAGAGGAGGAGAGTTAATGAGACGAAAAGCCTTTGACTCCACCCTATTGAGAAGGGCTGTATGTGGGGATCCTCCCCACACATGAGAGTTGTACTCCAAACAGGGGCGAATAAAATCCGTGCATAAAGTCAACATCTGTGTAGGGGTAAAGAAGGTTCGGAGTCGGCTTAGCACACCTAATTTCTTGGAAGTAGTTTTCTCAAGAGATGTAATATGTTCTTTCCAAGATAAATCCCAGTGAATAAAACCCCAAGCATATTCAAGGATGATGTAGGAGCAAGCTGGGCATTATTAAACATCAGCGGGTACTCCTGTGGAAGGTTTTGTCTGGTTGATAGGTGCAAGAACTGAGTCTTTGATGCATTAAAAACAACAAGATTATTTTTACCCCAGTCAGAGATACGAGCCAAGTCAGACATTAGGTGTGCCATAGCCTCATCCTTTGTTTGTTGAAGTAACTGCTGAGATGGGCACTGTGGGAACTGAATGGAAAGGTGATGGGTGGAATCATCAGCATATGAGTGGATAGGGTTAGATGTACAGCTTAGAAGGTCACTGATGAATGAAAGGAAGAGAGTTGGTGATAGGACAGAGCCCTGATGAACACCACTGTTGGTAGATCTAGGAGAAGAACAGTAGCCGTCTACAACAGCGGCTATAGAACGACCAGAAAGGAAGCTAGAGATGAAGGCATAGATAGAAGGATAGAAACCGTAAGAGGGCAGTTTAGAAATTAATGATTTATGCCAGACTCTATCGAAAGCCTTTGAGATGTCAAGCGCAATGGCAAAGATTTTGCCAAAGTCCCGAAAGGAGGATGACCAGGAGTCTGAAAGGTAGGTGAAAAGATCGCCAGTGGAGCATCCCTGACGGAACCCATACTGACGATCAGAAAGAAGGTTGTGATAGGAAAGATGCTTTAAAATTTTTCTGTTAAGAATAGACTCAAATACTTTCGAGACACAGGATGTTAAAGCAATTGGACGATAGTTAGTGGGTTGGGAATGGTCACCCTTCTTTGGGACTGGCTGAATGAGAGCAAACTTCCACTGGGAAGGAAAGGTACAAGTTGATAGACAAAGGCAAAAGAGTTTACCTAGGCAGGGTGTAAGCACAGAAGCACAGTTCTTTACAGGAGGGACCCCATCAGGATCATATGCCTTGTTAGTATTGAGGCCAGTGATGGCTGAAAATACATCAGCTTAAGAAATTTTAATGTCAGCCATGAGGAAGTCAGAGGGGGGGAAGTGATGGACGAACGGCACCGGAATCGTCTAAGGTGGAACTGGAGGAGAAAGTCTGAGCAAAGAGATCTGCTTTATCAGTAGAAGAAATAGCTACAGAGCCATCAGAGTAGAAAAGAGGAGGGAAGGATGATGAGGTAAAGTTGTTAGAAAGGTTTTTGGCAAGGTGCCAGAAGGAGCGTAAAGAATTTGAGTTGGAGAGTTGGGAACATTTAGTGAGGGTGAAATTATTTTTAGCAGAATGAAGAACAGACTTAATACGATTCCGGGCAGAAACATAAGAAAAATGTGATTCAGGGGTGGGTTGGCTCCGGTACCTTTTGTAGGCCCTCTCCTTATTGCGGACAGCATTAGAACAAGTGTGATTAAACCAAGGCGTTTTTGCATTAGACAAAGGATATGAGAAAGGAATGAATGCTTCCATGCCCGAGAGAATAACCTCTGTAATGCGTAAGGCACACTCAGATGGCTTCGGGGTATGGAAGCAATAATCATTCCAGGGAAAATCAAAGAAGTACTGCCTGAGGGCCTCCCAATCCGCAGCTCCAAAGTGCCACAGACGACATTTCTTTGGAGGATCCCCAGGCTGCACCGGAGCAATAGGACAGGTTAAGATAATAAGGTTATGATCGGAGGAGCCCAACGGAGAGAAAAGATTAACAGTGCAAGCGGAAAGATTAGTGTAAGGAAAAGGTCAAGTATGTTGAAGCTTTCTCCAAGGCGATCAGGGATACGGATAGGGTGTTCTACAAGCTGCTCTAGGTCATTAAGGATAGAAAAGGTATAGGCTTGTTCACCAGGTGGATCAGCAAAACGAGAGGAGAGCCAAAGGTGGTGGTGAACATTGAAATCTCCAAGAATTGAGATTTCAGAGAAAGGAGAAATGGATAGAATGTGTTCCATCATAGAAATAAGATAGTTGAAGAACTTTTGATAGTCAGTAGAATTAGGCGATAAGTAAACAGCGCAGATATATTTAGTCAGAGAATGACAGGAGAGCCGAAGCCAGAGAGTAGAGAATTCAGAAGAATCAAGTTCAGGAACACGAGAGCAAGATAGGTTGTTGCGTACATATACACGACAGCCACCTTTGGCTTTGAAATGGGTATAGAGAAAGTAGGAGGATACAGAAAAGGGTTTGCTGTCAGCTGCCTCAGACAGCTGAGTCTCCGTTAAGAAGAGAAGGTGAGGTTTAGAAGAGGAGAGGTGGTGTTCCACAGAAAGAAAATTTGAGGAAAGGCCGCGAATGTTGCAGAAATGAAGAAGAAGTGAGTCAGACAGTGGTTCCAGGCATGAGTCATCACAGGGAGAGGGGCAGATGGTGGGGGCATTTGTGGTCTTCCCCCCCCCGGGACTCCGAGGCACTGTTAGTTTTTGCCATTATTCTAATTTTCAAAAAGTTGTGTAGTGTGTACTGTGCATGTAGTTTGGTGGTGACAGTTAGAGAAACTTGTACTGGAGAGCATGCTGGCCTACTCTCCATGTAACTGAAACACTGAAAGAGTTCAGCAAAGGTGGATGGTCGGGAACTAGTCCCGAGGGCTGATGTACTGGAGCTCCAGCTATCCCTATCATCAGCTTTCCATCCACCTCGGGAGTACTGCCCTGAAATACTGGAGATCAAAGGAAGTTGGAAATACAGAGGGAGACAGTTCCAGAGTTGACATGTTGCATAAATGAAGGACTGGGAGTAACGGTCAACTCTTGCATTACAGACTTGGACAGAAAAGGGATGAGAATTTGTTGCTAGACGGGTGCTACGCGCCAGTCGTAGAGGTGGAGGGATGCAAACTGACATTTCAGAGAAGCAGGACCATTGAAATAGAGATAAAAAAGAGATAAAGAGGCAACAATGCGACGTAGAGTCAGAGGTTGAAGGACGCCAGTAAGAGAAGCACAGTTGATGAGACGAATATCCTTTGACTCCACCCTCTTGAGAAGAGCTGTATGTTGGGAGCCTCCCCACACATGAGAGTTGTACTCTAAGCAGGGGCGAATAAAACCTGTGTATATAGTCAATGACTGTTCAGGGGTAAAGAAGGAACAGAGTCGGCTTAGCACCCCTAATCTCTTGGAAGCAGATTTTACAAGAGATGCAATATGATCTCTCCAAGATAAACCCCAAGTATGTTCAAGGATGATGCAGGATTGAGCTGGATATAATTAAACATTAGTGGGTACTCCTGTGTAAGATTCTGATTGGTTGATAGATGTAAAAGCTGAGTATTTGATGCATTAAAAGCAAAAAGATTATTTTTACCCCGGTCAGAGGTACGAACCAAGTCAGACATAAGGTGTGCCATAGCCTCATCCCTTGTTTGTTGATGCATTGCGAAAACCGAATGGAAAGGTGAAGGATTTAATCATCAGTGTACAAGTGGATAGGGTTAGATGTACTGCTTAGAAAGTCATTGATGAATAAAAGAAACAGAGTTGGTGATAGGACAGAGCCCTGAGGAACACCACTGTTGATAGATCTAGGAGAAGAACAATGGCTGTCAACGACAGCGGCTATAGAATGACCAGAAAGGAAGCTATAGAAGAAGGCACAGATAGAAGGATGGAAACCGTAAGGGGGCAGTTTGGAAATTAAAGATTTTTGCCAGACTCGATCGAAAGCCTTTGAGATGTCAAGTGCAATGGCAAAGCCTTCGCCAATGTCCCGATAGGAGGATGACGAGCAGTCTGAAAGATAGGTGAGAAGATCACCAGTGGAGCATCCCTGACGGAACCCATACTGATGATCAGAAAGAAGGTTGTGATAGGAAAGATGCTTTAAAATTTTTCTGTTAAGAATTCGAAAGCTTTTGAGACACAGGATGTTAAAGCAAGTGGACGTTAGTTAAAGAGTTGGGAATGGTCACCCACCCTTCTTTGGGACTGACTGAATGAGAGCAAACTTCCAAAAAGGAGTAAAGGTACAATCTGAAAGAAGACAAAGGCGAAAAAGTTTCCCTAGGCAGGACAGAAGCACAGTTCTTGAGGACAACAGGAGGGACTCCATCAGGTCCATATGCCTTGTTAGTACTGAGGCCAGGGATGGCAGAAAATACATTAGCTGAAGAAATTTTAATGTCAGAGGTGGGAAGTGATGGAGGAACAGCACCGAAATCATCTAAGGTGGAATTGAAGGAGAAAGTCTGAGCGACGAGATCTGCTTTATCAGTAGAAGAAATAGATACAGAGCCATCAGAGTAGAAAAGAGGTTGGGAGGATGATAGGTTAAATTTGTTAGAAAGATTTTTGGCAAGGTGCCAGAAGGAGTGGGGTAAATTCAAGTTGGAGAGTTGAGAGCATTTAGAACGGATGAAATTATTTTTAGCAGAGCAAAGAACAGACTTAGCACGATTCCGGGCAGAAACATAAAAAAGATGTGATTCAGGGGTAGGCTGGCTCTGGTACCTTTTATAGGCCCTCTACTTGTTGTGGACAGCATTACAACAAACATATTTAAACCAAGGCTTTCCTGCATTAGTCAAAGGATATGAGAAAGGAATGTATGCTTTCATGCCCAAGAGAATACCTACGTAATGCGCAAGGCACACCCAGATGGCGTCTGGCCATGGAAGCAATAATCATTCCATGGAAAATTAAAGAAGTACTGCCTGAGGGCCTCCCAATCCGTGGCTCCAAAGTGCCACAGACGACGTTTCTTCGGAGGGTCCACAGGCCTTACCGGAGCGACAGGACAGGTTAAGGTAATAAGGTTGTGATCACAGGAGCCCAACGGAGAGAAAAGATTAACAGTGTAAGTAGAAGAATTAGTTGTTAGGAAGAGGTCACATATGTTTGTATGTTTAAACTCTCTCCAGGGCAAAGATACGGGTAGGGTGCTGTACAAGCCGCTCTAGGTCATTAAGAATAGAAAAGATGTAGGCTTGTTCACTAGGTGGATCAGTGAAAGGAGAGGAGAGCCAAAGGTGGTTGTGAACACTGAAATCTCCTAAAATGGAGATTTCAGAGAAAGGAGAAATGGATAGTGTGTGTTCCCTCATAAAAGTAGGATAGTGGAAGAATTTTTGATAATCAGTAGAATTAGGAGATAAGTAAACAACGAAGATTATTTAGTCAGAGAATGACAGGAGAGCCAAAGCCATAAAGTAGAGAATTCAGAAGAATCAAGTTGAGGAACACGAGAGCATGATAGGTCATTGCGTACATACTGTATACACAACAGCCACCTATGGCTTTGAAATGGCTATAGAGAAACTAGGAGGATACAGAACAGGGTTTGTTGTCAGTGTGGATGCTCTTACTGTAGAATGGATGGAGATCAGAGTGACGAGTTTTCCGAGAAAGTTGGCATGCATCAGGTCAGTGTTGAACCCTTATTGTTGGGCATGGTGCGTGATGTTCTTTTATATGAATTCAAAAATGGACTCCCATTGGATTTGTCGTGTGCTGATGACTTGCTGTTGATTACAGAGAATGAGAGGGAGGCGGAGAAAGATTTAGGAAGTTGAGAGATGGAATAGGGCACAAGTGTTTGAGAGCAAATGAGGATAAAGCAAAAGTGATGAGATCTAGGGTTGGTGGTGGTACTATCAAAGCAAAGTTAGTGCGACCATGTGCAATATGGCACAAGGCTATGCAAAGTAACTCCATCTCGTGCAGTGTTTGTGATAAATGGGTGCAAAAGAAATGTAGTGGTATTAGAATTAGAGATAGGCTGAGAATAATGCTGATTTTGTGTGTGTGGTGTGTCAGGGAGAGCATACAGAAATTGTCTGTCATGAAAGGATGATATTGTTGGTTAGTCACTTGAGTGTATAGAGGAGTTTTGTTATTTGAGAGACATGTTTTATGTTGGAGGTGGGGCCGGAGCTAGCTCTGTAGGTAAGATAAGGAGTGGTTGAAGAAAGTTCACTGAGCTGTTGCCTCTCTTAAAACTGAGAGGGCTCTTCTTCCATGCCATGGTATCTTCTTATGCGGCAGGTGTTAGTGTAGTGCCGTAATTTTAAGGATAAATTAAGTATAACTTAAGTTAATATAAGTATAGTATAAGTTAATATAAGTATAACATAAGTGTAGTATAAGTTAGTATAAGTGTAATGTAAGTGTAGCCTTGAACCCCTAACTGATTCATCTGCAACATGTAGAGGAAAATCATCAAATTCCATATTCAGGCTTGTTCCCTGTTAATATTCATACCATAAGTGATACTCTATTAATAGAGGAACTGTATAGAGCGATTATGTGAGTGAGAGTCACGGTGCAGTCAGTTTCTCACGGTAGAGATAGAGGCATAAATTTTAGCAAGAGATTAACCCGTAAACCGCGGGAACTGGAGTGGGAAAAATCCTGTGACTGCGGATTTTTGGCCATAAATCTTGCTGTACCAAAACAGCATAAAATGTACATCAAGGTATTTGCCTCATATTTG
>JAGKTI010019140.1:5737-17195 GCA_018397915.1 Birgus latro | reverse complement strand
CGTCAGGCAGCAAGTATATTCTCAGTTGTATCGCTTCCTCTCACACTCTAGAGAATTATTCGATGATTAACATTGGTAGTTTTTCACACCTGAGGGAAAATAGCATACTCGTAATACAGTATATTCATGGGTAATTCATTGGTAATCCGCTAACCAGCATAGCTGTACAGTATTTGAAAACTGAGCAAAATCAGTGTTTCAACAACTGCTTTAACAATCAAGTAAGAGTACATACTACATTGTAGGACTGAAATTCGTTTTGCTGCCGCTTTCTCTTCGGAAACATTGCAGTGATTGGAGAATTTTGTCATGATTCTTGGAGTACCATACCTACCACAGCGAAAGTGTCGGATGCAGTAGCTTGAAACTTTAACTCATTCAATCCAATTTTTGCCATTTGAAGATGCTTTTATTCAACTCAGGAAAAACTTCTAGTGGTGAAGAGGTTAATGTATTTTTTCAAATCTTAAAAAAAAAAAAAAGCTCCAGGATACCAAGAATAACGTACAAAACACGCCATCACAGTGAAGAGGTTAATAACATTTTTTACTACGGGATGGGAAAAACTTTTGGAGGATATTCACACATTCTGCTGCTGCTGCGTCGCCTTCAGACTGGCGATGGAGGGGTTGGAGGAGGAAGAGTGACGTCACGGATCCTGTACACCTGCCGGCGTGTAAGTGTGGGAACCGACCTCAGAGCACGGAAATACCTAGTGCAGTGTAGGCAAGACGGGACAACCCTCTTCCGCTCCACGCACCGCTACAGCCTTCACCTTCCTTACCTCTACCCATCTACCTTTATCTGTTTGTCAGTCTGTGTATTATTTATCTGTTTGCCTGTCTACTGTTTGTCTATCTAGTGCTGTGTAGGGAAGCCAGGATAACCATCTTCCTCTCGCGTTACTTTGCTGTTCACCCTCCTTACGTCCACCAGTCTATTTCTCTGTCACTGCCTCTTTCCATCTGTCTATCTGTTAGGTTATTCTTCTGTCTCCCTGTCGTTTTCCATCAGTCTGTCAGTCTGTCCGTCTATCTATCTACCCAGTGTAGTACGGTATAGGCAAGACAGGACAGCCCTTTTCAGGTCACCGCCCCGTTAGTCGTCACTTTCCTAACGTCCTTATGTTAATATCTTTCTTCCCTCCATTAGTGCCTTCCTTCACTGCCCGTGTAACGTCTTCTTGCCTTCCAACCCGCTGCTAATGTTCCTCTTCCTTCCTTAGGCCCAAGTTTTGTCTCATTTTCCTTCCTTCGAGTTCCTTCACTTCCCCCCCTCCCCCTCCCCCGGTTTCATCCATTAGTTAATCCCCGCCTTCCTTCCGTCGTAGCTCTACCCTGCGGATATGTGTTCCTTACACGTCCATCCCTTTGCTCCCACCATACCATACATTCCCCCCCCCCCTCTCTCTCTCTCTCTCTCTCTCTCTCTCTCTCTCTTTCTATATCCCTTTCTTTCCTTCTTCACTTCTCTACTTTCTTATTTTCCTCTCCTCATCTCACTCCTATGAACTTCGCTTCCTGTGATTATATTTCCCCCTCTTCTCGCTCATATTAAGTTCCCCTCTCTCATCTCCTTCTGGGTAATGTCCTCCCCAGTAAATATTTTCCCTTATTTTCCATTCCCCCCATAATGTTCATTTTCTTTCCCCTCCTGTTGTCTGTCTTCACATTCCATTCTCTTTAATCTTCCTTCCCCGGTCCTTTTCCACAGACTACTTCATTGCCATTGTTTTCACGTTCTTTCCCTCCTTCATCTGTCCTCACATTCTCTGATGTCTTCCCCTTTTTGTGTTCATCCAACCTCTTTCCTTCTGTTCAGTCATGCCTCCGTATTCTTTATAAAAGTCTGTCCTTGGTTTGCAATCTTTTATTCCTTTCTTCTTTTCCCCTCACCCCTTTTCCACCTCTGTTCCTCCTGTCTGCTATTTACCTCTTCAGGGCATCCTCATTTAACCTCTCCTGTGCTTGCTTCTTCCCTTTCCTTCCGTATCTACCCTTTTTATCTCCTTCAGTGCATTTTCTCTTCTTTTTCCAGTATTTGCTTATTTTGACTTCACCCTGTCCTTTTTTTTTTTATTTTTTTTCCCCTCCCTTTAGCTCCCCTTCATTCATTTTTCCATTCCCACTCCATTCCTCTCGTCTTTCCTTTCTTTCCTCCCCTTTCTTTTACTCCACTCTCTTTATACCTTCCTCCTATTTTCCTGCTTCTCTTTCATCCTCGTCCTTGAGCTTCCCCTCCTCCATTCTTTCATCCTTCCATATTTCCTCCCTCCATCCTTCCCTTCTTCTCTCCTTTCTCATTTCTCCTCTTTCCATCTTTTCTCCCCCCCTCCCTCCTTTCTTACTACACCCCTCTCCCCCCTCCCCGCCTGCCTACCCCCTTCTCCGTCACAAGGCATTATTCCTGGTATCGGGTGTGACGCATTGCAAGTCGTGCTCTCAGATTGATTGTGCAGGTGACATGTTTTGTGGATGGTGGTGGTGGTGGTGGTGGTAGTGATGGTGATAGTAGTGGTTGTTATTGTGGTGGTGGTAGTTGTGGTTGTGAGGGCCTGGTGGTTGTGGTGATAGTGGTGACTTGAGGGGCCAGGTAATGTTTCTTTATGCACGTGGCGTAGAATTTTTTGTGGTATTCGTGGAGATCCGAGAGTCTTGACGTACGGTATCACTTTTTTGTTAATGTTGGGTGTGGTTGTGATTGTTACTGTGGTGGTGGTGTTTGGTGATTTTGTTGCTTTGAGTGTGGTTGTGGAGGAAAATATACCGTACCAGGTGTTTTTGTACTGGTTGGTAGTAGTCATGTTTCCTGGTCATATTAAGGTTTTCCAGTGTGATTTTAAGATGGTAGATAGACGGTGTGTGTGTGTGTGTGTGTGTGTGTGTGTGTGTGTGTGTGTGTGTGTGTGTGTGTGTGTGTGTGTGTGTGTGAAGGGTGGAGGAGGAATATGTTTTTTTGTGTATAGGAAAATAACATTGAACACTGCAGTTACGTTTATTTTGAGTGTGGCGTAACGTACTGCAAGTTGTGGCAGTGTGGTGCAGTGATGGGATCAGCCGGGCCGTCGTGTTAGTCTCACCACAACTTGTCCTTAACCCCAACACCGACCCTCTGAACTGGAGTCAGGACGCGCACACCGCCCGCTTGTATTCCTACTCCTGTGGTTTTTGTATGCACTCCTGCGTCTTGTGTCCTAACTCTTGTGTTTTTTGTACATACCGGTACTTCTGCGTTTTCTGTCCTTATTCCTGCTACTTCTGCCCTTACCCCTGCTGCTTCTACCCTTACTACGCTACTTCTGTTCTTACTTCCACACTTTCAGTTTTTACTTAGCCCTTCTGTCGTTACTCTCACCCCTTCAGTACTTACTCCCACCCGTTCTGCCCTTACTCTCACCCCTTCTGTCTTTAATCCCACCCATTCTGCCCTTACTCTCACCCCTTCTGTCTTTAATCCCACTCGTTCTGCCCTTACTCTCACCCCTTCTGTCCTTAATCCCACCCGTTCTGCCCTTACTCTCACCCTTTCTCTCCTTACTCCCACCCATTGTGTCCTTACTCCCACCGTTTGTGTCGTACTCCCACCCCTTCTGTCATTACTCCCACCCCTTCTGTCCTTACTCCAACATCTTACTGTCCTTTATCCCATCCCTTATGTCCTTACTTCCACCCCTTCTGCTGCTACTCCCACCCCTTCTATCCTGACTCCCACTCCGTCTATCCTTACTCCCACCCTTCAGGCTTTACTTCCGACTCTTCTGTACTTACTCCCACCCCTTCTGTCCTTACTTCCGCTCCTTCTGTCCCTACTCCCATCCTTTCTGTCCATACTTTCACTCCTTTTGTCGTTACACCCGTCCCTTCCATCCTTTCTTCCATCCCTACTGCAGAAATGTCGAGCCACGGACGTTTTGTTGCCAGCTTGAAAAGGGAGGGAGTGGGGTTAGTGATCCTTTCAATTATGATTTTCTTCTGCCATGCTTTCATAGGTTAGCCATTCGATAAGCTGAGTGAAGCTGAATATGTTGCAAATAGGTAACGCTTTCTTGGTCGCCATTTGCACCGTGGAAATATCAACCCACGGATATTAGTGTCCACCTTAGGATCTCCCCAGGCAGTCTTCGGAGGTCCCTTTTTTACGACTGCGGTCTGAGCTTGCGTAACTCAGTCATTCGATAAGGTCGGTAAATATGAAGTTGAATATTTGGTTCTTGTGTTGCAGAATACTGGTAGGTATCAATTTCTTGCTTGGAAATTGCACTTGTGTATCTTGCCGCAATGCAGTCTTGGAGGTCTTCATATTATACTTGTGAGACCGTATTAAAGATTGTCAGAGAGTAGTGGGTAGAGCAGGAAGGTAACCCCGACCCACCCTCAGCTTCGGATTTTCATGTACAGTCAAAGCACAGTACTATTGTAGCTTATGTGAAGTTGACGTAAGCGTGAAGTGTTGGGCATCGATGCATTGTATGTTGAGAGTGGTGTAGTGGCGTAGCTCATGTAAGTTTCAAAGTACGGTATTCTTTGTACAGGTAGGGTGTAGAGAGTGATTTACCACACGTCTGTTCTGGTATTTGTCAGAGTGAGGAATGGCATTGGTGTAACTGAGGTGTATTTTAAGTGTCTTGTACAACGATGGTGGTGGAGGAGGTGGTTAATGGTGAGGTTGTAAAGTTGGGTAATTGTAGTGGTGAAACTGAGGTGTACTTGGAATATCATGCCTTGCGATAGTGGGTTGAATGGTGATAGAGGGAGGTAGTAGTAGAGGGTAGTGGCGGTGGTAGATACAAGTGGTTGTGGTAGTGGTTGTGATGGTGGTGGAGTGTGGAGAAAATTGATAGTTGTAGAGGGCAGTAGTAAAGGGCGTTGTTGGTGGTAGGCGGTGGTAGTAGAAAGTAGCGTTGATGGTAGAGGATGGTGGTGGGTGGTGGGTCGGGATGGCTGGCTGGTCCGGACATGCCGTGGTGTGGTTAGCCGTGACCATAAGGCGGGCCCGGAGCTCCACAGCCATCCTTAGCTTTTTTTTTTTTTTTTTATACACCTCACCACCATCTCCACCTCCATCCCCATCCATCCACTCCTCCACCTCCTCTACCCGTCCTCAGGTAGCGCAGGTTTGGCTCAGGGGCGTGCCAGTGCCCCCGCTTGGACTACCCCTTGTACGAACAGTGTCCTTGATTTAGGCCTACATGTAGTTAACTCGTATACTCACATTCAAAGGTAGACTCCAGGTAGCTTTCCTTTTATATTCACGTAGGCTAACCTTTCACCTGTTGGCAGTCACATATCTAGCTCTTACCTATCCCTTTTCATATTCCCTTATGTAATTTGACCAGTACCATTACCTTACCATAATCATTCCGTCATCTGACCTAATCACCTTCACAGCCAGATATCGTGTATTTTGCGTATTATTCAGCCTTAAGCCTATTGCTTTACCAATCCCTTACCGGACCTCTACCCTGGTTCCTTACCCAATCCACTGTCTAGCCTTGCCCCTACCCCTCTCGTAACCCGTCACTTAGCCCTCCGTACCTGGTGCCGTATTTATAACATTATCCCAAGCTTAAGATGTTTATAAGAGTGTGCGTTTATACTTTTGTTCATAGTCCTACCGCTACCAGACACCTCGCAATCAAATTAATGTGAATATTAAATGACCATATGTGCAAAGGAACTAAACTATGATAAAGATTAATTAACTTATGGAGGCTTGTATATCGTAAAAATAACTAGGATCTTTATAAATACGAGGCGTGGACCTGACCCACGTAACCTGTAATCTGCCTACCTGCACATTAGTTTCTCCTTCTGCAGGGCATCTCCCATTACACCTGTACTGCCTATTATGGGATGTGGCTCTCGTCCTCACCCAAAAGAAGATACTCTTGAGACCGTCTTCCTCAGTATACAGTATTTTATCTTGCCTATGACCTCAAAAAATTTCAAGTGTAGTGTGTGCTTGCAACTCGAAACGAACCGATCTTGAATTTGGCATGAGTTTCTTTGGGGGGGGGGGGGGGGAATTCATGGGTATAGCATTTGGTTCGTTCTTTTGCATAAAAAAAAACTGCAAGAAAGGGGTTCAGATGAAAGAAGAAAATATGTGGATAGTAATAAACACAGGGGGGAGAGAGAGAGAGAGAGAGAGAGAGAGAGAGAGACGTGATTTATATCTTGAAACACGCGATAGTTTGAAATATTGTAGGCTATTGTTCGTCTTATTTCGACGGTCATTTCAGTTCCATTACGTAGCTCATTAAAAGCATATATAATTGTCTGACATCGTTCTGAATGTTTACAACTTAGAATATCCAGGCACACAGAAGGTCATTTTCTCGTCGGCTAAGGAGGCTCCGTGACATCTGTTCATTAGAGGTTTGTTATGCATATTACAACTTAACTTTTGCATGTGATTTGTGCCGTTGTATATCGACTTGTGGGGAAATATCGCTCAAGTAAAACTTCAGTTAAGGAGGGGTCTTGATATTTCTTCTGCTGGAGTGTACAACTACTGACGGTAACATTAACCCACTTCAGCTAAGATGTTGAAGGGAATCGAACCAGGGACTCTCAGATGACAGCCATGCAGGCCTCCACTGTACCATGGCCAGGTAATTGTTGTCCCACCTTCTTCAAACGGATATGAAACTCGTACATAGTATTCTTAAAACCGAAGTTTGTTGGACTTCGAAGATCGCAGTACTGAGTTTAGGTTATTGTGTACTGTCTCCTTATTTATCGTAATAAAGTGAAACTAGTAATTTTCGCAGCTGTCATGGAGAGGTGTCGCATGTAAATAAGAGTGGTATGAGCTGGAGGACGGACAGCCTAATGGTGAAAGACAGAATGTAGGCGATTTGTTTGTGGCCACCCCTCCCGGGATTAGGGCGTCTGACTATGCATATAAATAAATATATAGATACAGGCGGTAAATTGATAGATAGGTAGATTGATAAAACTGTATACTGTCATCCACTTATACCGGTACAGGGCAAACAGACCCGCTGCGTCTGTGGCACACACCCACCATATAAATCATGCTTAGCGTTGGCGGGTGGGAATGTGTATGGTCAGTCGGCGGATGAGGGGCTGCGGCAGATGGACGCGATAAGGTATGGCCTGATTGATGGCTGAACTGTGTCGCCTGGAGGGGGCAAATTCAGGTGAAAAGGAGAGAGAGAGAGAGAGAGGGTGGGGGGGAGCTGAACTGTGTCGCCTGGCGGGGGCAAGTTCAGGTGAGAGAGAGAGAGTAGGCTGTGTAAAAATGACTGAGTACCGGTACAGGTATGTATGAGTGTTGAAGGTGAGTCGCAGGTTGTGTGTGTGTGTGTGTGTGTGTGTGTGTGTGTGTGTTTTGTGCTGAATATGTATGTAAAAATGATTGCTTATGTATATAAATGTCAAAGGTGAGACTTGTTTTTTTCTTACCGTTTATGTTTTAGAAAAAAAAAGTGTAAGAAAAGTTGAAAGTCCAGTGGTCTGTCCACTTCAGCCTGGTCTGAAACTGCCTTGCTGAGCTGGAACAAAGGATTAACACAAGAGTATGATGCTTGTCACAGAGAAATGTCACATAGAGGATGTAGAGCCGTAGTACTTTGCCATTGAGCTAAGGGAAGTAAGGTACAGAAGGACGAAAGGTATAGACGAACTGTTGGTGGTGCGGACGAGCTAATTGGAATGCTGACTCTGGCGGGTGTCTGGACCCTTTATCATTATCAAGGACGTGGGTCTCCATTATCATACACGTGGGACTCATATTAACATTTACGCAGGCATGGTTTTGTATGAAGGTAGAGGGAGAAGGGTAGTGTTAGGCATTCACATCTGTCTGGAAAATCTTATGGCTCCCACGGTGGAGAAGATAGCGACCCACCATATTAATAATGCAATGATGGTACTGTTTTAATGTGAGCTGCGATGGCGTTGGCTGCTGACTGCTACTGTAACAAGGTATACAATTTATTATTCAGGTCAGGTTGTTGATAATGAGTGCCCAGCGTATCTAAAAGGGCAGGTGGTGAAGCCTGTCGCTATGAGAAATGTGGTGGTGATATTTTTGTCGGTGGTTTAACATAAATTAAACTTATCTGGAAGCCTAACTTAGTCTAAAGACATATATAATGAACTTAATATCTGGTTAGTGATGCGATGAACATCGTGGGAACTAAAATATTAATGCATTCAATGTTGGTGGAGAACTACAGTTTGTTGGTTATTGTTTGTGTAATACGGTGCGGTGTGAAACCGGTTTTGTTGGTCAGGAATATTTGAGAGAGAGAGAGAGAGAGAGAGAGAGAGAGAGAGAGAGAGAGAGAGAGAGAGAGAGAGAGAGAGAATTTATATTGCATGTTTGTGACGTCGTTCTTGAGTTGCAGTAAGCCCCGTGACCAACCAAAGCTAGACTCAAGGCAGGCTGGTAATGGCAGTGCGTGAGACTTGAGAGCTGTTAAGTGTGTGTGTGTGTGTTGTGAGAGAGAGAGAGAGAGAGAGAGAGAGAGAATGTGAGTCACAGGAGGAAGGCAAAGTGCGACCCGTGAGAAAATCTGGTCTGACTTCAGAATTATGGCCATTTAATCTCATTCTTAGTCGCATGTTCACTTGGGTGGCACGTGAGGGGGTCAGGGGTGTAATGGATGGGGAGCGCCGCGTTCTGAAGCATTACAGGAACGTTGTTTAAAGTCGAGCTTGGCCGCCGTGCATTAGTGGGGAGTGCAATTGATCGGGCTGATTTGAGGGGCAGTTGGGTGAACGTATGTATGGGGATGGCAGCTGGTTGCTTTGTAAGTATTGGGCTGGTAGGAATGTGGAAGGATAGGGAGGTGGGAAGGTAGGTATGATGTAGGTAGGTTGGTGGAAAGGTAGGTATGATAATGGTAGGTAGGTTGAGGGAAACGTTAGGTATAGGAAGGCGAGAAGGTAGCTATAATGTAGGTAGGTGTGTTAGGGGAGAAAGTTAGGTTTGACGGGTGTAGGCATTAGACAGATTGATAGAAAGGTGTAAAGGTAGGTGTGATATTGGTAGGATATGAAAGTTTTAGGTCGGTAGGTAGGTAAGTAAGTAGAAGCACTATGAGGTTCGGTTTAGCTGGTCGTCCAGGTATGGGGTCCAGGTGGATAGATGTTAGGAATGGCCTCCCCCCCCCGTATGTATGTGTGTGTGTGTGTGTGTGTGTAGGAAGACAGATTATGAATGCTATGAATATAGGTAGGAAACTCTAGATCAGGTATAAAAGTAGATGATAAGGTAAGTAGGGTATTAGGGAAGGAGAAGGATGAATCAATTGCTAGGATTGTAATGATGGGTTCGGGTTTGTAAGTTGTTAGAAAAACAGACGAGTAGGTAGGAGGGCAGAGAATTATGTGGGTTAATCTGACAGGTAAAAATACTAGTAGGTGGATGAGTGGACGTTAGGCAGACAGGTAAGCAGGCGGGCATGTAGGCAGAGGAGTTATGAGTGGATAGGTGGGTGTCGATGCAAACTGGGGGAGATGGACCTGGGTGTGGAAGAGATGGAGGTGAGGGTTGGGAAGATGGTGTAGGTAGTGGGGGTGGGAAGATGGTGGAAGAGTTGTGGGTTGGATTGACAGAGGTGAGGATGAGGAAGATGGTGGACGAGGTAGGAGAGATGGAAGTCGGGGAGCTAGTAGAAGAGGTGGGGGTTGGAAAGATACTGATGAAGGTGGAGGTGTGGGAGATGTAGGGGTAGGAAAGATAGTTGGGGGATGAGGAAGGTGGAAGTGGAATTGGGGAGTGGGATAGATGGTGGGTGCGATGGGGAAGAATGCTAGTGGGAAGGAGTGGGGAAGGCTAGGGTTGGGGAGGTGGGGGTTAAGAGTTTGCAGCACTTACCGATAGCTGACCCGAGAAACCGGTCGGTGCACTGGAGTAAATCTTATAATGACACGGTTGAGGCAGGCAAAGGTGAAAGTGGCGTCGGGGTGAAAGAGTGGCGCGGAGTGTAATGTGCCTGCGAGTCATGGCCTCTCATTATGCCTCCCTTGTTTTTTTAGGGCCATTAGTGAGGGGTTTGCCTTAGTGCTTTAGTGCTGTTAGTTGCTGGGATTTTGTTTTGAAGCTGTCAGTGATGGGGTGGCGTCTGTGTGTGTGTGTGTGTGTGTGTGTGTGTGAGAGAGAGAGAGAGAGAGAGAGAGAGAGAGAGAGAGAGAGAGAGAGAGAGAGAGAGAGAGAGAGAGAGAGAAACAAATATCATTACCGTATTGACGAGGGACAAAAGCGAATAAAAAAGAAAACGAGGATAATGAGATGAGGCATGAAAGAATGAGAATGAGCCAAAGGAAAGGAATGGATGAAGAAAAGGCATAGAAGAGATGGAAAAAGACAAGACATGCGATGTTGATGAGATGACAGATATAGCGTGGAAGAGACTGATAGAATAGAGCCAAAAGAATGAAAATACATAGACTGCAACGAAGAAGAGACAGGTAGGTGGAATGTGGATGGGCAAAAAAGGAAAAGAGTAACAGGAGGGGAGTGAAAGAATAAACGAAGCCAGTAGAAAGGATTGCACGAAGAAAATACAGTTCAGCGCGCGCGAGAGAGAGGGGGGGAAGGGGGGGAAGTGGGACATAGGAAAGCTAGATAAGAAAGAACGACAAGAAAGAGACAGACAAGGGAGAGACAGGCATCACATCCATAGTGACTAGTTGGACATCTGTCAATCGCTTTCTCCTCTGAATGACAATACTGTATAACCAGCGTCCGAGACCATTTAGCCCACCCCACACGTCCACATCCATGGGCACTGGGATAGAATGGCAATGAGGGGCTGGTGATATGAATACACGTGAACCCACAACCACCCCGAAGCGTAACCTACCTTGACCTTAGAGAACGCGATCCGGCCGTTCACTTTGTCTCAGAAGAATTTGGTTCATACCCTTTCAGCCTCAGACACTTCGATCCGAACCCCCGCATGGTCTCAGAGAATATTGTCCGTACGCTGCCGTAGACAATCTGTTTGTACCACACATCACCAAGAATTGTGTCCATACTTTACCATTGAAATTTCGATCCGTACCCTACCCCAGAGAATTCGATCTGTACCCTGCTCCAGAGAATTCAGTCGGTACCCTACCCAGAATATTTGGTTTGTACCCTGCCTCAGAGAGTTCGATCCGTACATTCGCATGATCTTGGACCTGTGTTCTTAAAGTTCCTTTTCTCGAAGTTGTGTATAAGATATTTCTACCCTTATCTCCACTCGTACAACAGAGCATTTCACAATCCAGCTAGAGTGAACATTTCAGTGAAAATAGACAAGACAAAATTATTGGTCATATTAATTGCTAGGGGACAGTGTTAATTTTTTTAAAAATAATCAAGTAACTACGAAAACGACTCCTGCTGGCACTGTATATGAGGTACAGGTTCTGAGGCGTATACAGCAGTATGGTACCTTTCTTCTTTTGTGTCTCCATTTCTTTTCCCCTCCTCT
>JAGKTI010019139.1:0-13685 GCA_018397915.1 Birgus latro | reverse complement strand
TTGGCTGTGTGTGTGTGTGTGTGTGTGTGTGTGTTGAAGTGCATGCACACGTGTATGAGTGCATGTGCATGCATTTGTGTCCCCCCCCGATGGAGAATGCCAAAAACCAGTACTCAAAGATAAGGAAGCAGTGAAGGATCTTGAAGACCTGCACAAGTCATATGATTTGGTCCCAGCAGACAAAGCGCATATAGCCATCACCTGCAAAGTATATTACATAAAAACGTTTTTACAAGAATTGGGCATGATAGATCAAGCCTCCGAAACATATACAACAGTTAGTAGTAAAGACAGTGCGATAGTTGAAAAGCAGTCATCATACTCATCTAGTCATGGAATCGAGGTAGATGATGATGACAAAAAATTACTATACATACATAGTATAATAAAAATGCATAAGACCCTGTAATATTCTGATTCATAATTTCCTCTAGAGTGAGCATGTGCTACAAAATACTGGTAAAAAACTATCACACATTTATAAAGTGATTTACAAGCAGCACAAAAGATATTGTTATAAACTAAATTTACATTATATACAGGAATCAACTGTATGTGGATATGTGATAACCATAACCTAGAACTGTGCAGAAAGGATATTGATTCCATCAGTCACAATAGAAATGCAAAAAACATAGCAACACATGAATTTTCAGCGTTATACATGAAGATCGAACATGAGGTTATAAAAAGAAGTTGGAATGGACAAAGCAAGTTGCTTTTAACCCACCCCATCCCGTCGATGTATGATGCACGTCGCACCCTTTTTTCTTTCTTTTCTTTTTTATGTGTCTGACTCTGGGCATAGGCTTCACAGTCTGCTATCAAGGCCCAGCAGTCCTCCTACATACCATACACCTCTACATGTTACCACTTCGGCACTATATACACCTCTACATGTTACCACTTTGGCGCTAACACCCACCGTCCATACTGAATACATGCTAGGGCTGTCTCATACAGGACTGGTGTATTGGTATTAGCGGGGGTAATTTTACGACATGGCGGCAGGTCTTCTGGTAGATCAGTAAAGCCTGATTTACTGAAATTCAGATCCTTAAACTGGTCCCTGCCCCAGCGGGGATTTGAACCTGGGCCCAATAGGACTACTGGCCACCTCTCTACCGACTGAGCCACCCTAACCCATCTCTCCCTCCTGACAACATGCATCGTATGTTCTGCAATTGCAAGGTCCGTCGCTTCCACGTTTTTCAAGTTTCGTGAGAGATTTTTGGTAGGCATATGTGGGAGACCTTCCTCTACCTCCAGCCAGGTGGCAACACTGACTGACCCTGTGTAACCCCTCCCCCCTTGGGGGATGCGCCATTTTTTTGCAACTCACCTGTTAGCAGTGACCTAGCCAGTAAAGACACGTAGCACCATGGTCTCTCTGATGACGAAATTCAAGGTGAAAGTGATTCCCGATGTGGAGGACAAAGATTACGTGTCACCAGAGTTAGTAATGAACAGATGTAATGAGGAGGTAATGTCGCCAAGGTAGGTGCAGTATGTTGATGTGTTTGGTGAGTGAACAACGCTTATATTGCCTATAATGTTGTGTGAAAACCAAAATACCCTTGTACTACATATAAATTCATACCAAATAAATAAATAATAATCAAGTCTGAGTGGTTCTGGTTAAGTTTCCCTCGCATAGAGAGCGTTTTTTATGAAGCGCGGCTCATAGAAAGTAGTAGCCAGATGAGGGGCCTTTCACCTGTTTCCCTCGCATAGGGAGCGTCTTTTATGAAGCGCGGCTCATAGAAAGTAGTAGCCAGATGAGGGGCCTTTCACCTGTTTAGTGCATTATTTACTTCAGGTGAGAGCTTTCTCACTGAATTTTCGATGTTTCTCACCAAAAGCGGGAAGTTTGAGCCAAAAAAGACTAGTTGAAAATTTGCCAGGTTGCGGGAGTGGGTTAGGTAAAAGTTGCCGGGACGGGGCGGGTTAAAGGACTGAATAAGAATTTGATCACAGTACGTGAACTCGAAGGATATTGGGTAAATAAAAGATGGTAAAAGCTTGACGTTCTCAGAGGATCAGATAACAGATATGACATTACCTGGTAGAAAACTGCTTTTTTACTTGTGGCAATATGGTTTTCAGACAGTGCATAGAAATACCCATGGGAATAGACCCAGCCCCACTCATGGCAAATTGGTACTTATATAGTTATGAATTCAGGTGGATGGAACGAATGTCAAAAGTTCAATATTCAGTAGTGAAGAAATTTAACAAAACTAGACGATTCATTGACAATTTAATATCCTTAAACAATGATGGAGAAGTGAATGAAAGGATAAAAGAAATACAGTATATCCAGAAGCACTAATATTAAATAAAGGAAACACCGACAACTGCCAAGCAAGCTGTTTGGAAATTAATATCAAAACAGAGAAAGGTATATCAACAAAACTCTATGATAAAAGAGATGATTATCGTCGCTCATCGTCGCTCATTTTTGAAGGCTCCAACATGCTTGCATGTGTCGGCCTTGGTCACCTAATGGCGGCTCTCCATGCTGCTCGATCTCTGGCAGCCTCCCTATTCAGTCCCTTAACCCTTAAGTCACATTTAATGACCTCATCCCATGTCTTTCTCGGTCTACCCCTCCCAACCCCTCCCCCAATATTAACACCTCTCACCCTCTGTACCCAATTATAATTTTGAAATTGTATCATACCCACATTTATCAGCAAACATACCTGGTATTCCAGCATATAGTGTATACGTCTCAATTGCTATGGGTAGCAAAGGCAAGTACAAATTTGGAAAACTTTACAAGAAGAATCCAACAGATCACAAGAAAATTCCTCAGTCAAGGATTTTTCAAAACAGACTTATGTAAGACATTAAAGAAAATATATCATCATCACAGTAACCACTTCAAACACCTGAAAGGAGAAATACACAGTCTTACAAGAGAAGTATTTGATACTGCTATGGACACAATAGTATCCCAGGGCTGTCGACAGGCAGAGAGTGCTCATGTGATCCCCCCTGGCTCTGTAGCAGCTTAAGACCGACTACAACAAAAACCAATTATACCTACCAGTTTGGACTCAACTGGATGTTCCTTAATCGACCATAACAACAAACTAATCCTCTCAATTACAATGACCCGTTACACCTACCAATTTAAACTCAACTGGGTGCGACTAATTGACAATGACAAAACAAACTGTTTCTACTAAATTGAACTCCACTTGGAATGGCATATTTGTCCTATCTTTTCATATATGTGTGTATAACAAAAACAATGCCAGTGATAATAATCGGTTTATTGGTAACTTGGCAGTCTCTTTGCTGAAATTATACATGCTGAGGAATGTACGGTACAGTATTTAGAAGTGCTAGGTCTTGATATTACCTTAACAGATAGCTGCTAGTCTTATACAGAATAGATGATGTGGGATGACACTGATTCATACTGCTGTGCTACAGATATTGTATAGCCTATAGTGATTTAGCAACATGATGTGCAAATGTGGTGTGTGGTAATGCTTTATGAACCTAAGTGTATACCTGAATATAATTTTCAGTACTTTATCTATGTGTATATATTTCTGTAATGCCATTTTTCTTGCATATGTTATAAATAGTATAAGAGTAATATAAGTTAGTATAAGTATAGTGTAAGTATATAATGTATGTAAATTTACGTTAGGTTACGTATGTCATGAGTGTGAATTCTGGACCCTGTTTAGATGATGCAAAGTATGTGAAGTGGACTTTGTAATTCATTTTTTGGGCCTGATTTTAGTTAAAGGGTAGTAGGGAAGCAAATGGACAAGGGGACGGGCAAATGCGTGTCTGGTTTCGATAAAGTGGCGTAGAAAGTTAATTTGAAACTTAAATTAGCGATGAGTCATATTTACACCTAGAATTCAGGATTTTGTACTTGAGCTTGTGATAGTCGTCATGTTGTACTAAATAACGTTGTCTAAGAACTTAAGTAAAGTCTGATTACTGATTATTGTCGTAGATAACCATGAAAATTAATTTATTTGGCATAGACCTCAGTTGTTGCATAACGCCGTGGGCGAAACAAAGAGAAATTGTATCAAGGCGTGATTTCAGGCATCGTATGGAAAATTGTTAGACCTAGGTTATTGCCACAAAAATTTAAATCATCATAAGTCATTTTTTATAAGTAGAGTAATGCGTACGCTTCTTGTTGTCAATTCTTGTGCGATGATATAACATGTAGACTGTAACGTAATTGTTTGAAGTCAGAACCGGGTAGTGAAAACGTAGCGGGTGTTAGGGGAGCGGCCTGCCTCTTTCCCACGAAGCGTCACTCTCAAGTTAAACATCGTTGTGGGAGGACGTTGCAGGTAAAGTTCCCGAATATTCACGGTATTTCTCCCTTATACGTTATCATAATTAGTTGACGTTCTAACTATATTTAAAGTAGTGTCTGTTAATACTGTCAATGCCATATGACTCTCAAGTTAAACATCGTTGTGGGTGGAAATTGCAGATAAGTTGTGTCGTCAAGCGGCGCTGGGTCGTGGAGTCAGTGCCCGGCTATTGCGTCGAGAGTCACAGCAACCAGTGCCCGAAAGTCCTTTACACTTTTTCCACTTAGCCCCTTTTCAATTCACAGTACTGTCAAAGTCGATTGGTCCACTTAGTAAGCTTATTATTAATAAAATGTAATATTTTGGTTATAAGTGCGTGAGAAGCGGAGTGTTGTATTGCTTCGTCATGCGGTGCGCTGTGTGCGCTGAGGTTGCATTCTGTATTGTTCTTGGTTTATGATTATTTACCTAGATATGTTATGTGGTGCAAACCCAGGTAAAATAGGGATGATTTCTCTAGAAATGGAGTGAGCTGTGTAACACGTTGTAAACTGGGTATCACTACGAGTCCTTATGAGACCGTGGTTTATGGGAGTTTCCCCTGTTGATGAAGTTTTCTATGACACAGTCGGGTTGAGCGAATTCTCATGTACTGCGTTAGGTGAGTCAGGTGTTTTATAAACTGTGTAGAATAGAGCTTCCATTCTCTCAAATATTCTGGTATATCGGAGACAATTGTTTTTATTAAGGTCCAGTAATTAAATCTTGCTCGTTAATCTATTCATGCTGTGTAATTTAAGGTTAACAATATAGATAAGTAAACTTTAATAGAATGTGTTTGGTATAAATCCTCTGGGGAGTAATACATGAGACTGAGTGGCTTTCAAGGCATGTTTCATCTATAAGATCCACGCTCTCATATATTATACTCACGCTACCCTGTTATTGCCATAGGCCTTTTGTCCCTTTTATCATCATACGGGACTAATATCATTAATACTTTTTTTTCCCGGCAACTGCTGGGTGGTGGCAGCGATACCAAATTACTTTAATTATTTAATGAGGCCTTCTTAATGTTCTGGCAGTAACGAAAAACACTGGTATAATACTTAAATCTAGTATCAGACAATTTCTCTATAGAGCCTAAATTTTACGCCCCTACATTTCTAGCTACCTATCTATCTACTGTGTACTGCAGAATTTATATCACTGTATTGTGGATATTCACTGTGTAACATATACCCTTTATTTTTTATACGATAATACTAATTTATTAGTATTGCAATATTACCACTACTCTACTCCATTACCAATTCAATGCTATACTTCAATAATATATACATTGCACAATACCATCATACTCAGTAACATTTCAGTAGCTGGTATTGTTGCTGAGTAAGGTGTTTCCTGGTATAATATTGTTAAGAAGTGGGATTTGGTTGTTAGGTAGTCTAGAAGTTTCTCACTGATTCCTGATGTTTACTGTAGTTCCGGTACAAGTCAGAGTTGCCAGTTTGCCTGCTGTTTGTGAGCGTAGTTGTTTCATAAGTTATGCATTAATTTTTATGCCCTTTTTCTCTATAATGTTTTATTTATGTGATTGCTAAGTTATGTAATTTAATTTGTCTGCTAAATAATTTAGAGTGTCAAAGATGGCACTTTAATAGGGCAAACTAGGGTGGATTTAGAAATTATCTTGCTAACATTCTATGGCAGTCTTTCTTCTCCAGTGATGCCAATTCCCACATTAATGATTTACTACTGGTATGGATTTATCCATACCAAGTCAACAGTTTACTAAAAGATCGAACTCTCCAAAATGGTTTGATAACAACTGTGCCAGAGCAACAGCCCGAAAGTCATTAGCATATAACTCTTACTTAAAACAAAAAACATCTGAATCACTCTGTCAATTTAAAATTGCTAGAAACCATGCAAAAGCTGTAATAAATCTCGCTAAATCAAACTTTCTTCATAATCAAGCATTAAAACTACTTAACAACCCTAAAGACAGTCGAATATTCTGGTCATCTCTTAATTCTTGCATTAGTAACTTTAACAAGTCATCATCCATTCCCCCACTAAAATCTTCAGATGGTACCATTACAAATGACCTGCATGGGAAGGCAGATATCTTTGCCAGTGCATTTGCCAGAAATCTACCATGGAGGAAGTCAGCCAGAATGTCCCAGTATTAGAACTTGACTATCCTGAAATTGTTCCACTTAAAATACAGACAAGATAGACAACTTACCTACCAATCAAGCTCCATTCCCAGACAGAATTCCTCCAATTGTTTTGAAAAAGTGTTCCCCAGAACTTGCTCCTCTTCTAGCTAAATTATTCAGACTATGCATACATACTTCTTCATTCCCTAATTCAAGGAAAGAAGCCAATATCCACCCAATTCCAAAGAAAGGAAGTTCCTCTGACCTCTCTGATTAAACCAATAGCTGTAACATCTTCTCTTGGTAAAGTATTTGAAATTTTAATCAATAAGCAAATAGCTAAACACCTTAAATCTAACATCTTAATTAGTGATAGACAATATGGTTTTCGCCATGAAAGATCCACCATTGACATACTCAATCTCCTGACTCATACCATCCATCAATCATTCAACCTACATGGAAAAACTCATGCAGTAGCCCTTGACATTTTAAAGCTTTTGACAGAGTATGACACCATTGCTGTCCAAACTCTCTTGCTTTGGACAAACGTCTTTTGTTTCTCTGCTTGCCTCATATCTCAACGACAGAAAAATAAGAATAAAAGTAGATGATGTATATTCCAATTTCCACTCAGTTAACACCGGCATGCCACAGGGATCAGTTCTCACGCCACCCCAGTTCCTGGTTCATATTAATGATCTCTTATCTGTTACCCACAATCCCATCCATTCATATGCAGGTGACTCAACTCTTCATAGTTCATTCACACTCAGACACCCATTTACAAGGTCTAAAATCTCTAATTCTCAACTTAGTGCAGCCATCTCCATAAATCAAGACTTATCTGTGCTTAGTGAATGGGGACAAAACAACCTTGTCTCATTTAATGCTAGAAAAACCAAAAATATACAATTTACCAATAGACAGATATTGCCAGATTCATATACAGTAAGGTCCTGGGTTACGTCAGTATCGACTTACGTCAAATCGAGGTTACGGCAGTCGGTTCGGAAATTTTAAAATATAAGAAAATAAAGAAAAAATACGTAAAGCTCGGTTTTTAAAGTGTTGCTGTTTACCGCAAGATGTCTCTGGTGTTTTCCCGCCTCACGCTTGACTATCAACAAACCAGCAATCGCTCTCAGTCTTGCTGCTACTACCACCTGTACTGTAATTTTCTTGTGTTTGTTTTTCGCCTGAATCCACGATGCCTAAGAGACAGCTTCCTAGTGACCATTATGACTCCAAGAAACGCAAGACCATCACATTACTTGAAAAAGTCGATATTATTAAGCGTAATGAGAAAAAGCATCAGTGATCGAGTGAGGAAAAAAAAGCCATCAAAATTGATGTTAGAAATGCTTACATTACTGTGCTGGTAATGATGTTCGTATTTCATATTTTACGGCAGTATTTTACGGTAAACTTTATTGTATGATGAAGTATGAAAAGTGTTTGAATTTAGGAATAAAATGTGTGTTGGCAGTGGGCACGTGTGTAAGGACGGGAGAGTGAGGAAGCGGTTGCCATGACGATGAGAAGTGCCGTTACTGCAGCGAGTGAGCTACTGTGACGAAGACTCGTAGCAAGTACAACTTATATTTTATTCAATAAATATCATCAGTTCAAAAGACTGTGTTTCTTATACAAACCTGTTATAAGATTATTACATGTATAGTATGCGATGTATGGTTGAAAAATCTGTAAAACTCGACTTACGCTCAAAATCGGCTTACGTCATGTCTCAGGAACGGAACTGTGATGTAACCCGGGACCTTACTGTATTACATTCAGTGCTACTAATATACCAATCTCCAAAAGTATCGAAATTCTCAGCATCTCACTTAACAGTGCCCTTAGCTGGACCTCTCATGACAGATCACTTGCTACTGCCTCAAGGAAACTTGGATTATTGTACAGAGTCTGTAACTTCTTCACTGACGAGCAGTTAGCTATAATTTATGTGAGTCATGTGTGCTCTCAGCCTGAATATTGCTCACCCCTGTGGAATGGATGTGGAGAGGTGGAGAAATTGCCTTAAAACAACTAGACAAAATTCAGAACAAAGCTGTTGGAATTATTAAATACCCTGCTATTACAGTGAGTCCTCGGTAAACGAAAACCTGATAAACAAAATTTTGATGTTACGAAAGCGATGAATATAGGACAAATTCCACTGTACGAGAGGTATCTGTCTCGATGACATGAAAAGCGACGTGAAAGGAAATAAGAAAAATTCAAAATGGGCGCATTGCACAGCACCCCACTCGCTTGCAGTGAGGCCGTCACAACAATAACAAGACAATTTGCCATCAGGACTTTTCAGTGTCAGGACTATTCCCCGTCATTTATTTACATATCAATTAATTTAGCAAGTACAGTAAACCCTTCACAAGTCAAACTTTTAGAAGACGGAATCTTCGGTTAGACGAACTCAGGCCGAGACCACGTATTTAAGTAGGCCGAAATGCAGAAGTAGGGGGAGAAATGGCGCCAGGCGGACATTTGGCGCCAGTCTGCTGCTTGCCTTTGGAGACGGTAGTTGCGTCATTCTTACTGTCATCTGGTGCTGAGCAGTGCACTCCTTTTGCCTTCTGCCTTGCCATGCAAGGTTCAAAGCGTAAAGAAGTGATACTGGCACCTCTAGTCGTAAAGGAATGAGGCTAAAAAAAAAAAAAAAAGTGTGCGTGTGACTTAGTGTTAAGTGATCATGATTAAAGTTCAGTACTATTATTACTGCAAGTGTTACATTGCAGTCTATTATAGTGATTACATTTAAGTTTAGTTCTTAATGTTCAGTGAAATAAATACTGGGTACTGTTTACAGTGTTACATTATTAATTGTGAACTCAGCCACCTCCGTCTCCAAAAAAAAACTGTCGAGAACCTGTACTGCCTCTAATGAAAGGTAAATCAGGTGTACTGAATTGTTTGTTTGTTGTCTTTCTTTATTCATTTATACACTGTATATGCTCCTTTACTTCAGTGTTGAAAAGACAAGTAATAAGTATTGTTTTTGCAATGTGGGGGGTGAAAATCCATCTCCACTTCACGCTACTGAAGGGTCTGTACTGCCTATGTGAATGATTTTCTACCAATTAACCACCTCAGTACCGTGACGTCTATTTCTACTTTAATTTACGCTTCCTCCAGCTGATTTTACGGCACTCAGGACTAGACTCACATACTGCATGGGTTAACGAAGGCTGTACCAACCACCGGCACTTCCACAGATCCTCCCTACACTGAATAAAATCATCTGGTGGCAGCAAGAATACAATGAAAATACACCCGGCACTGAAGGGGTTAAAGGTATACTAAATGCACTAAATTGCTTTTTGTCATAACTTATTTATTTAAAGGCTATATGCTACTTTAATTTAGTGTTGAAAGGACAAGTAATAGGTATTGTTTTGGCAACTTTGGGGGGTGAAAATTCGGTAATTCGAACCAGGGTAGAGCCCCATATAGTTCGACCTGTGAAGGGTTTACTGTATATTAGTTTTCGAGTTATATGAGTTATAAAGCTGGTGGTGGTTTATTCTTTTTACAATAAATGTAAAATATGGCATCAAGTAGTTGGTATTAACGGGAAAAAAATTTAAATATATCGAAACGTGAATCAGGTGATGTATTCCCCACATGTCATTGTTTAGGCAACTCACCTGTTACCAGTGACCTGGCCAGTAAAGACATGTCGCACCACGGTATTGAATTCAAGGCCAGAGTGATTCCCCAATCGATGACAATATGGAGGACAATTTATGTAGCGTTAGAGGAAGAAACTGTCAGAAATGATGATGAAGTAATGCTGCCAAAAAAGGTGGGTATATTGATGTGGTTGGTGAATGAAACAACACTTTTATCTCCTATATTGCTGTGTGAAAACCATTATACTCTTGTACTACATATAAATTTGTACCAAATAAATAAATAAAAAACTATTATAAGTGTTAGTGTGTGTGCGCACGCACACATCTAAGTCACGAGTGATGACGTCATCGGAGGGTTCCTGTGGTTTGCTACTGGGAGCCTTGGTAGTTCACGTCGTGAAGCCGGTGAGCGTGGTTGTCTAGTTCCAACACTGGTAGCAGAGCCTAGTTCGAGAATGGCGTCGTGTTCGACCAAGTGGCCTCCAAAACTGGAAAATGATTCCACATATGAGAGCTGGAAAAAGGATATTGGCATTTGGTGCGAACTGACGGACCTAGCGGCAGAAAAACAAGCGTTAGCTATACATCTGTCATTGTCTGGGAGAGCGAGGGTGGCGTCTTCGCAGATTGAAACAGATGTTTTGAAGCAGAAGGATGGTGTTCAGACCCTGCTGAAAAAATTAGACGGTTTGTTTCTCATGGACAAAGGACGTCGACAGTTTGCAGTGTTTTTTGAGCTGTATAACTTTAGAAGAGCCAGTGATATGAACATTCGGGAGTTCGTGACAGAATTTGAGCATGTTTACTTTAAATTTACCAAGCAGGGCATGGAACTGCCAAATTCTGTGATGGCTTTTATGCTCTTAGCTGCATGCAAACTTTCAGACAGTGAACGACAATTAGTGATGTCCGCGATAACTGAGGTGACATACGAAAATATGAAATCTGCCCTGAATCGTATTTTTGCTGGTGAAATTGGCAGGCAGAACGAGGCACCGGTGTCTGCCAGGGAGGTGAAAGACGAACCAGTATTTTGGAGTGACGAAGTTGAGGGTGACGAAACGCTTTTTGCTAGAGGTACTCGACGAGGACGGAGAATGTTGCGGGGTGGTGCAAAACGTGATCGACGTCGGGGTAGTGGCCGATTTTCAACTGTATCTGCTAGAATTCCCCAACGCTCATCCACCGGCAGGAGGCAGAACCCACTTGGGCCTGACGGAAAGGTATCGAAGTGTTTCGTATGTGATTCTAGATTTCATTGGGCACGTGACTGTCCTGATGCATACGAAAACGACGGCAGCCGAGAAGAGAATTCTGAAACAGTGCATCTGTCGATGTTTATGGGCTATGCTGATGATGCCGCTAGTAGAGGTAAGTCACAGACTCTAGTAGAAGAATCTAAGGGATGTGCTCTTTTAGACACAGGGTGTTCTGCAACTGTATGTGGAGTTGAATGGATCAACTGCTATCTAAGTGAGCTCACTGATTATGAACGTGATGCTGTAAGAGAAGAAGCGTCATCCTCAATGTTTACCTTTGCTGATGGTGTCACAGTTTCTTCCCTCAAACGTGTTACTTTGCCCTGCTACGTTGGAAACATGCGTGCTACCATCGTGACTGATGTTGTGGACTGCAATATTCCCTTGCTGTTGAGTAGACGTTCCATGAAAAAAGCAAAAATGGTGATTAACCTTGGAACTGACCAGGTCAAAATTTGTGGAACTATCATTGATTTAAAGTCCTCATCTTCAGGCCATTACTTACTTCCAATTTCCTTATGACTAGATCGTAAATTTTGTGAAACAATCATGTTGGCAACTCGTGGGGGTGACGTAGAAAAAACCGCTTTGAAGCTTCACAGGCAATTTGGACACCCTACATCGGCAAAACTAATTAAACTGATCACAGATGCGGGAATTAAAAGTTCAAAACTGGAACAGGCTGTCAAGGCTGTATCTGATGCTTGTACAGTCTGTTGCAGATTTAAGAAAGCCAAGCCCCGACCCGTAGTCAGTTTGCCCATGGCGTCTAAGTTTAATGAAGCCATAGCAATGGATTTAAAAGCTTGGGGAAAGCATTATTTCTTAGTCCTTGTTGATTTGGCGACCAGGTATTGTAATGCGATAGTAATCGCAGATAAGTGTGCGCCCACCATTATCAAAGGAATATTTCGGAGTTGGATTGTTGTGTTTGGCACACCTAGAAAAATTCTTACAGACAATGGCTGTGAATTCAATAATGCGGAAATGCGAGCATTGGGAGAGGCCTTCAATATCAAGATCATGACAACGTCTGCAGAGAGTCCTTGGAGCAACGGAGTCTGTGAGCGTCAAAATGCAGTCATTGGTGACATTGTTAGGAAGGTAATGGCTGATAGCCAGTGTGAATTGGATGTGGCCTTGGCATGGGCAGTATCGGCAAGAAATGCTCTCACCAACTACTCAGGCTTTTCTCCTAACCAACTTGTTTTTGGTCAAAACCCTAGTCTGCCTAATGTGTACGCAAATGATCCTCCAGCCTTGGAACCTTCATCACCATCGAAAATTGTGAGAGACAACTTGAACGCTCTTCATTTAGCTAGACAAGAGTTTATGAAGACCGAATCAGATGAACGCTTGGCTAGGGCTCTGCGGCACAACGTACGTTCGAGTGACCTAAACGACATCCAGAATGGAGATGAAGTCTTCTACAAAAGAAATGACAGTCATGAGTGGCACGGTCCTGGAATTGTAATAGGCAGAGATGGGAAACAAATTCTGGTGAGACACGGCGGTGTATACGTGCGAGTGCACGTATGTCGTCTAGCGCGAGCGCCAGAGCAAGATACTACAGTCGAAAGTGATGTCAGCAGTGATGAGAAGAAAAATGTTGTCCAGGAGAAGCCTAATGACGATCCTACGCAAGTGTTGAATGACTATCCACCAGATGACGAGTCGGATGATGGTGTGGTCCCAGTCGATGAGCCTCCCACAGTTTCTGTTCCGATTAATCAGCTTCCCAAAGTTTCTGTTGGTCAACGTATAAAGGGAATACATTCAGAAAGTGGAGAGTTGGTGTCTGGAAGGATTATAAGTCGGGCAGGTAAAGCCACTGGAAAGTACAAACACTGCTATAATTTGAAGAGGGACTCTGATGGCAGCATTGATTGGATAGATTTGGAGAATGATCTTAGCGAATGGGAAGTGGTTGATGATGACACAGAATTGCTTGTTCTTTTCAACTCTGAAGCCGTATTATGTGCTAAGGAAAATGAAATTACAAATTGGCAGAATAATGATGTGTATGAGGAAGTAGATGATGTTGGGCAAGGTGCCATAACGGTTCGATGGGTTGTGACAGAAAAACTGAAAAATGGAAAGCCTATTGTTAAGGCCCGCTTAGTCGCCAGAGGATTTGAGGAAGACACAGTGGATCTCCGAAAAGACTCGCCTACTTGTTCAAAGGAAGCAGTGCGTTTGGCACTTTCTTTGGCCTCCACCAACCAGTGGGATTGCCACACTATGGACGTGAAAGCTGCCTACTTGCAAGGTAACGACATTGAGAGAGTTGTTCATTTA
>JAGKTI010019138.1:0-17197 GCA_018397915.1 Birgus latro | reverse complement strand
TAAATCACTAAGAGGTGTTAAGAAATTCAAAGCCACTTAATATATGAGATGTGGGAGGATGCTTTAGTCTTCCCTTCAGGCCTATAATAATTTTCTTAACATATTTAACTAATAATTGATGCAAATTTTTCTTGAGTGCTTTCATTTTAACTTGGTAGAGATTTTTGACCTGTGGAGTCTTATTTTTCATTGCTCTGTTGCCGAATAAGATGATATGGCTCTACATCTATTTTTCATAATGCTTCTTCATGACTAGCATCATATTTTGGTGACATCAGAGGCTCTGTGTCCATGCCATAGTACTTTCTAATAACTAGCATCACTTTCTTGTTTTAATCTATTGTCATCATCATCATCATCATCCAATCACAGCTCAAAAATCAAGGTGGAGAAGTAAAATTTCATTTAGTTGAAGTGAACTGAGTACAGTATAGGTGGTGGTGAATTTTCTTCTTAGCTAGAAATAGATGCAGATTTTTTACTGACCTATCTGTCTATTTCCAGATGCCCTAA
Organism: Birgus latro; assembly: GCA_018397915.1. NCBI lineage: Eukaryota > Metazoa > Arthropoda > Malacostraca > Decapoda > Coenobitidae > Birgus > Birgus latro. The sequence goes on along the minus strand of JAGKTI010019138.1, from coordinate 16,684 downwards.
TCCCATAAGGGGTAGCCACAAACAAATCGCCTCGATTTCACCCTGTCTCTTTCCCATTTCACTGCCCAGCTCCCAGCTTATACCCCTCTCTCTCATGTACCTCTCCACTCCATCCCTCCATCTCATCCTTGGCCTCACCCTCCCTCTTCCCCCCTCCACCTCACTGACATACACTCTCCTCATCAGTCTCTCACTGTCCATCCTCTCCACATGGCTAGACCACCTCATTGTTTCTCTTAATGCTTCCTATCACATCCACACCACAACACTCCATCACTTCCTTATTTGTCAATCTGTCTCTCCGTGTGACTTCACATACATAGCATTTTCTTCCTAGACCTGTAATTATTGTTGCAGGAAGAACAAGACATATAGGGACAGTTTTCTTTCTGGACCACCAATATGAATGATGTTTGCAGGTGAAGCCCGGGCCCTGTGACAGAAGCTTTGGCATCCATGTGGCTGAGCTGGCCAACTTCCCTCCCAGTGTCATTGAGGTGAGGGCACAAGGATCATTCTCTTTGGTTGAATCCCTTCACCGTGATGGCATGATATCATTTTTGCACACTTCAGATCATGCTGTCAAGATTTCAGGTTGTGAAAAGGTTAATGAAGGCTGATTCCCTCTTAGTGTCATTGAGGTGAGGGCACACGGTCATATTCACATTGGTTAACCCCTCCACTGCAGTGACAACTGTATCTTTCTTGCTAACTTAACAGATTATATTCAACAGTGTGAAATATCTGGTAGGGAAGGGGTTAATGAAGAGTGTTTCTAACAGCATTAGTAGTAGTTTTTCCAAAGTTATCAGTATTGTTTAGAGGTAAGAACAATAAATTAAAAACTACGTTGTATGCAAGAGTTGGAAGGCTCCCTCTTACCTCTTCCCTGACTAATTATTTCAATCCTTGACTCATCTTGTATGCTGTTTGTATCTTGTATATGGAGAGATGCTATTCATTGAACAAGGCCAATGCATGCAAGCATTTTGGAGCCTTTATAAATGATACAATATGGACATAGACTGCATAAATAACATAGATGTATTAGTGTATCTGATAGCATAGATAAAAGGGTTAGGAGGAACTGAACTGCATGGTGATGTTTGGACATAGATTACATAAATAGTATACAAGAATATATCAGTCATACCAGGTTACTGAGGTAAACTAATAGGAGCTGCAACAGAACGTGGGCTAAATTTAACGTAAGGAATCGTCATTATGAGTTACTGTAAAACGCCCAAAGAAGTGATGACTCGATTCCCAGTATCTTTCGCTCTGAAAGTGGTATCTGGCACCTGCCATGGCCTAGTTATATTTTGAATAATGCACACCGGAAAGAGCAGTATTTAGCAAACAGCTCCAAAAAGCAATGTACGGTATAAGAGTTTTTACCGTGTATATCTTGCATTACGGAAGAGGAAACCATAATATACTAAAGTTAAGGCTTAGCCATACGAAAAAATGTGAAACGCACAGCCTATTGCTCAACGGTTTCAGAGTTAAAATATGGAGAAACTCTCATAATACTTTATACCCTAAATCATCGGTACTGAAGGGAAAATGTCCCATAAAATAAAACCCACAAATAATGGTTATGCTGAAACCACAAGTGCCATCATATCAGAAAAATAAACATCTAAACATATATTACTGTCCACATTTCTCTATGCGGGATGATAGTTACACTGCCGCGGGATAACCCGTGAGCACTGGCCGCTAAACAAGATGGATTGTCAACACGATACTACAACCTGTCAGTGTGAGCAGATTATTGCTCCTTATTTACCAAATATACCAGCAAGGCAGATAACCCTGCAGCTTGACATCACGAAGAGGACAGTTAATGGGTGTATAAGCGATATAGAGGGGTAGAACATAGAAAATTTGCCAAATGGAACCCTTCATAGCACAACACTGAACCGAGACACAAATTATTGCATGTGCCCAAGAACAGCCCCAAACCACCTGTGTTACTATCAAGAAACTAATTAATTTGCCAGTATTCAGTTAAGTTTGTGAAACCAGTGCATTTATTTGGGGAAACTGGTCATTTGAAAATCCAGTTTGCAATGAAATACGTAGGGCAGGGCAGTTTCATGAAGGAACTAAAGAGGGAGAGGATAATAGTCAGAAGCAAGAGTGTGACAATGAAGAGAACTAATGGTGAAAAGGATTGTCTAATAAAAGGGGGGGGGGATCCTGACAAAGGCCAACACATATCCTCTCACATCCAAGGCTTACATAAGGGCTGGCGTGCAGTGTTGCCAAAGGGAAATTTTAGAAATCCGCTAGATAGGTCTCAAAGGTGGTAAAAACCTATCAGACTGAGGGAAATTTACAAGAGAAAACACTGGACAGGACTGATTGCTAGATTAATAGAAAATATTTAAATTTTTACCAGCTAGATTGCTTGTAAAATCTTTAAATTTAGGGGGGATATTGCACGGTAAACTTGTTTAATATTTTTGCAAGATTAGTGTTTTACACCATAAATAATGTTTGCAGGGCAGACAAAGACTGTTTCTGTCTCCTAACTCCCAGTCAAGTGAACGTACCAGACCAGAGTTTTGTCCCAAACTTATAGAAAACGAGATTTTGGGCAATTGTACCTTATTGGACACTTGTTTCTTAAGTCTGTTACTGTGGATTGAGCCGGTTGAAAGAAATTTATATGGAAGAGCACATGACTGGATTGGAGCACAAACACACACACGCATGTACACACATGTAATATGAAGAGCATATTAAATATAATATTATCTGTGAGTTGGAGTCAAGATTCTAGAGTGTTGGATGGTGATTGAATGAATGTGTCACCTATTTCTCTGGGAATCCCGTTGATTAGTTCTCCCTCATATTGTTTTCATCATTTCTTCCTTTTTCAACTCTACCTCACCCCACCTTTGAGGGGCGGGGGAGGATGAGGCAGGATGATGATGATATTGTTGTTAATATTATTATTATTTTACAGTATGCCAAGAGGAAGGCTGGTGAGCTTGAGGATGACTTTGGTGATGAAGATGACTCTGAAGAAGCCGTCAAGAGGAGGAAGTTGCAGCGACAGGTAAGTTTGTGAGGTGCCTGGTGGTTTAGTGGTTAGTATGCCCCATTTGAAGTGACAGGTTTGCTTAAGTTCAGTCCCTAGGAAGTGTGCGGAGGGAAAAAATTCCTGCATTTCCATCAGGGGAATTATGCTGGTCATATATCTTTACCAGTAATGTTTTGGACTTCAGTTTCTTAACCTCAGGTCCCTTGTAGAGGGTGACGTGGGATTGACTGTTTTATTAGATTGCTATGTATGAAAACATGAACAGTCACATGCAGAGAAGAGAGATAGAGATTGGGTAAAAATTTATTTGCTGAACTATATTAATGACAGTACACTTGTGACACAATATAGAAAAATATTTTGGGGAACACATCCTCTGATTTGTGTCCCAAAAGAAATGATTAAGCTATTATAAAGCGAGAGAGAGAAAAGGATATTTGGGGAATATGTCATCCACTGATCTGTGTCCCAAATGAAATAATGAAGCTTAAAATGTGTGTGTGTATATACTTTATATATATATATATATATATATATATATATAGCTTTGTGGTAGGTGGGGCACTCACCATCCACTCACTTGATGTAGTGCTGCTCTCGGGTGTCTGCCCTTTCCTCTCCTCCATCCATCTTCCTTCAATCCTCTTCTGTCTTTCTTTCCTCATTCTTTCCTCGTCCTTCTGCCTGTGGGTGACTGTACACTGAGTGACAAGCCAAATGGTTTCCTGTACACCAGGAAACCATTTACTATGCTGGGTGGTAACCATATAACCAAATTTTGGCACCTGGTGGTTTAGTGGGTAATTACGGCGCTCCAATCGGATTGAGCCGGTGAAGGTTTACATCCAAGGGGTGGTTGGGGTTTATTGCTCATGTAATGCCATTCAGAGATGAGTGAGGCTGGTCACTCTCATATTAAATGTCAGGACCAACTTGCCTAGCCCCCGGCTCTTACACTCTTTTGTGGGGTGATACAGGATTGGATAATGAATGAATGTATATATATATATATATATATATGTATATATATGACAGGCAGGTCTACTATAATTCACTTGACCAGATGTGTTACATTATAGTTGTCACCTTATCTGTATTTCATTCATTATAGCCAGGTACTTTACATTATTATGCAGCTTATTTCTTATAGCTCAGTGGCAGAACAAGACAGTGTTATGGTTCAGCATCCTTCCCAAAGAACTTCTTCATGACTAGCATCTTACTCTTGTGTTACTTTCTTGTTAGAGGTCAACATTCAAGGTGGGTAGATGGCAGTTTTACACCTAGTTTAAAGAGAAAGTATAGGCAGAGATTGTGTGTCCTAATGTATCTTAGTTCTTGGTTTGAGGGCAGAAAAACAGTAAAGTAGCTGTACATCCTTTCCCTAGCACTTCTTTGTGACTCCTGGTATGTTCTTGTGTTAATTCATACTATTGATCAGCAGTTAATAGGGAGAGGTGTTTTAGGCCAAATTGAATTGAGAAGAGTATAAGTGTGGGTCACTGTCATCTTAAATGTCAGGACCAACCTGCCTAGCCTTGGGTTCCTACGGTTCTCATAGGGCGGCATAGAATTGAATGATGGGGATGGATAGGCGTAGGTGTTTATTTTTTTCCAGGCTGCACTTTGTGGCCACCTCTTGTGAGATCAGGGCATCTTTCAATAGGTAGATAGACAGACTGGCAAGTAAGTTTTCATAATCTTTACTTGATTATTCTTCTGTGTTTGGCTGTACAGGACAGAGAGAAACTGATTGATGAATGCTGCCAGGTTAAGGCAAAAAGACAGTCATTTTTGTGCAGTCTTTTCAGGAAGCACATAGTGGCTGTTTCCCCCCCCCCCCCCCACCCCTCTAGTGACACAGTTTGTATTGTATTATTGCAATCTTGCTGGCAGTTCTAATTACCCATGGATACTGTAGTCTTCATCAAGCTTTTTGTTACCAGTAGACTCTCCTGAACTAAGCTAAATTATCATAAAATAGCAGAAATAAAGTGAAGTGAAGGAGTTAAATTGATTATAGCCAATTTGTTTTCATCAGTTGGAACTAGGCCATTCCCTCAATTTGAATACTGATTGGTGGTTGCATGAAATTCAGTTAGCTTAAGTCATGAACCAGTAATGGATCCTTGGTTTCTTATCAAATTTACCAGTCAATCTGACCACATTTGGCTGTAAAGTAAGCTGAAGAGGAGCTACATGGCCATCAAGCTGAGAGTGGATTGCAGGTTTTTATCAGGTGAGACCAGACATACTACAGACTTGTTTATTTACCCTTACAGGATGGTGAGAAGCTGATAGATGAATTCTTGGCCAAGGCAGCTGCCCTAGACATTGACAACCTGACTGATGAGGAGCTGGAGGCAGAGATGGCCAAGCTGAGGGAACAGGTGCAGGCCAGTGACAACCCGTACATCAGGCACTTGCTTAAAACAGAAGATTAAGACTCAACCTCAGTGTTTTATTTTGTAAGTTAGTCTGATTCTGTTATGGAGAAACTTTTGGTACTGGAGAGAATAGTTTTCAATAACCCCTTTGCTACAAGACAGCTTCCTTAGTTTTTTATATCTAGTGGTGGCCTAATCAATGTGAACAGGGTTATCAGTTCCTGAATTCGTGGCTAAGGCTCCATCCTCTCAGCACCATCAGTCTGACAGAACAACAGCTGGAGTTGGAGATGGGCAAACTGAGGCAGCAAGTGTGGGGTAGTGACAGGAAAATGAAGTGTTTCAAACCCAGTGTGGCAGTTGGAGATTATTTTTCTGCTGTCAGACCATTGGATTTAGTTTGAGACTTTTGAACTGGAGAGCTGAGAATTAGTTTTTATTAACCCATTCAGTACAAGACATCTCCCTTTTGTAAATATGTTACTGGTTTGAAAAGTTTGTGGCTAGTGTTCATATTTTCAGTGCCAACACTCCAGCAATTGAACTATGTAATCATTAGTTAGCAGTATGGATGTGTTCTTGAAAACAGGCACAAGCAAAAATTGTGGTGTGTGTTGTCTTCTAGGGAAGAAACAAAGAAAAAAATCTGCGATAAGAAAAATCAGATTAAAGGCTGCAAATGATTATGAATCGATTTCTTGTTGTTGATACTGGGTGTGTGATGGTGCATAAAACAGTAAAGGTCATAGAAAGTAGTGATTACTGAGATCTATTGTGAGATTTATCAGCCGTGGTCTTCACTGCACATCTTGGCCAGTTAACAGAGTTATAGTGTGTTAGTGAAAGGTGTAAGTACGGTATGAGTAAAAGCGTTACAGTGAAAATCATTAATAGTGGATAATAGCAAGTTTATGAAAATGTTCTTTTATTGAGCAAAAGCCTACTGGTGCAAAACAGTAATAGTGATATCAGTACAGTAATACCTCAGCTTACAAACATAGTTGGTTAATAGAGGCCTTTCACGGGTCGATTTTGTTCGCAAAATGAAAATCCCTTACAGTACTACATGTACAACAAAAAAACACTACTGTTCACTGATCTGTCGGTAAGGTTTTAAATGTTCTTATATTGTATTTTGAAATATAAATGCATAAATTAACACAAGAAAAACATACAGTATAAGACACAACTCTGTTTCTGCTATTGTCCAATGCCTATATACAACTGACGAAAGATAATGGAACGTTTGCCACCTGTGAATTTGTGGATGTGGCAAGCATTTCATTTTGTTTCATTAGTTGTAAATATACATCAGACATAAGCGATAACAGAGTTATCTTGTTTTATTTAACATTTCTGTAGCTCACCTGAGGACAGACATAGCAGGACTTGCAGGAAGTGAGAGGAGGCAGCTGGAAGATTGGAGTTAATTGGAAGATGCGGGTGAGGAGAGAATAGTGGGCAAGTCGGGATTTTTGGGAGAAACAGACTGAACAAATGCGGCTGAGGGCTCAGCAAAGGAGGTTGAAGGCTGTGGTTCGTCTAATTTTGTTTCCACCTTTGAGAAAAACCTTGTGATTGACGACTGGGAAGCATGCTTCTTTTTCCTGTTGAGGATGAGACAATAGCAGGCCAGGGCATCATGCACATGCTTAATACGCTCCTTATCCGTAACAGTTGCCCCACAGTTGATCTGTTCATCCCAAATGAATCCACCACTACACTAATTCTTTCATCTCATTCAACACGCTTTACTATTTTGAGTTTTTGTTCCGTAGAGATGGCACGTCACCACTATCAACACGCTTGCATTTATGAGCCATATTAAATGGAGTGAAAGTACTAAAAGCACAATGAGCAGCGATTCTTTCTACTCCAAACAAACAGAACAAAAACAAACGATGGCGAGTTAGCCCCCTAGCGACCTGTCTCGCAACTGCTGTCACCTGCCACATTCAAAAGCGGTTCCAACGGGCCGCTGCAAGCTAAATTACTTTTTTGTGGTTACGTTCATACCTGTGAACTGTTCGTTATTTTTTTCATTTTCGCATCTTTGAAATGATCGCATCTTGAATGATCGTAAGTAGAGGTATGATTAATATATTTGTGGCAGGAAACCATTTACGATGCTGGGTGGTAACCATATAGCCAATTTTGGCGCCTGGTGGCTTAGTGAATTATGGCGCTCCAGTCGGATTGAGCCGGTGAAGGTTTACATCCAAGGGATGGCTGGGGTTTATTGCCCACATAATGCCATTCAGGGAGTGAAGTTGGTCACTCTCTTAAATGTCAGGACCAACTTGCCTAGCCCCGGGCTCCTACGCTCCTCTTTGGGGCGTCATGGGATTGGATAATGAATGAATGAAAAGTCATTCCTCAGTTGATTAGTGAAAAATGTTAATCGTGAATAAAATGTGTTAATGAAAAGCATTGTATGTTAATGAGTGGAAAACAGTAGTGAATAATATATTTTTTAGTGAAAAGTGTTTCTGAGTTTCCTAACAGTTGAATAGTGAAAAATGTAAGTACATGAGAGTATGTTCATGAAGTGTTGCAATGCTGATTAACAGTTTGGTAGTGTAATGTGTTAATAGTGAATAATAGTGCATTAATAAACAACGATTCCTATGTTGAAGCAGCAGAAAGTGAATATTGTGTTAAGTAAAAGTGTTAATCAAGGAGTGGCAGTGCTGTTTGTGAAAACAAGCAAGCATAGTAAGTGATGCCAGTGACCAAGTTTGCATCAGGCATCTATGAAGAAGGTAAGATTATGGCTTTCTAAACAGTGATGCACAGGATGGTCCAGTAATGGCCCTTCACTAGAAACTCAGCTTGCAATATCTCAGACGTCGCAGGGAAGGCTCATTGTGCTGGTGTGGGCTTGGGTGTGTCAGAGGAAATAGGAAATAAATAAATGATGCAGGTATAACCCTCACTGAGCCCCCCACCCACCCACTCTCTCTGTTGTATGTTTGTATAGTCTTTTATTATCTCCTGTGATTATTTCTCTCTCTCTGGATAATTTATAATAGGATCATGAGAGACTTCAGACTCAGGGGATTATAATATATTCTCCATTCCCTCCTTCACTGCCTGATTGCTTTCTTTGAGCTGAAATAAAGGATAGTGTTGATGTGGATATGAGTGAAAGTGTTAAGAGAAATACTTTGGTCATGTGGAGATGATGGAGAAGGAGACACTGACTAGGAGAGTGTATGTGACTTAAGTGGAGGGAGACTGGAGGAGGGAGAGGCCAAGGATGAGATGGAGGGATGAAGAGATATATGAGAGTGGATGTGAGTTGGAGGGAGGAAAGCCAAATGGCTGAGGACAGGGCAGTGTGGAGGCAATATGTTTGTGGTCACACGTTTGGGGATTAAGGTGTGTGGTGATAGATAACTGAATGTGTGGTAGTTGTCTCATAGTAGCAAGGATAAAACATAAAATATAGCATTAATGCAGGACATATTTCATAAACAGTACAATAATCTGGAAACTGCAAGAGTAAAATATAAAGGTATGGCAGTGCAATGGAGGTGCTAAACTTATATGAATATTTCACTCCAAGAAGGTAATTGATACCAGCAGTTTAATTTTAAGTGAATATTTGATGGTTTCCTGTACATTATTATTGAACTGTTATTATACATATTTCTTTCATTTCTTAATAATCCCAGGAGGTAGGGTATGTGGCCAGATCATGTTTCCAGCTCAGGGAAGATGAACGCCCCTGCCCTGCATAGTCCCGGGTCACCCTCAGGCAAGGCGTAGCACCCATTATTCCACCAAAAAGGCAGTAGATGGATGGATTGTCCCAGGAGATACTACCATGAGAGTGATGTGGTAGCTGGCCTTGCTGAACACTCCCTGGCGGGGAACTCAACCACATTTACCAAGTAGCCAAAGTCTGGGCTGAGACTTATATTGTTACAAATGTAATTATACATGCCAGATTTCATTTTACATAACTCCCACTTATTACAAGGAAATAAGTGGCTGGTTTTGCACTTAGTTTAGCTTTTAGTCCATAGAAAATGTCACTTGTGCCATGGCCAACCCCTATTTGGGATTCCTTAAGAAGCATGGTGTCATTAGATTGATTAAGAAACTATTTCATTCTCTACTTTGCATTGTGATAATTAAATTACAGTACTGTTATACATGTTAATTTCACTTCATAAAGCTGTTAAAATGAAATTACTTTCAGGTTCATGCCCTGAGCTGATTAAAGATTCCCAGCTGCATCCAGAATAAATTACATGAGTAGGATGAAGTGGATACTGGAGAGAAAGGGATAGCTTTATGTGGCAGCACTGATATTGCTTCTGCTTAGCCTGGTTATATTGGTGCCTCAGTACCCTTCCTATCCTCCAAATAAGAATGGTAGATTGCTGTGACAAGGGCAGTTTTAGCCTGCAGTCCACTGGGTTCAACAACAGCAGCAGCAGTAGGATGGCCTGACTCTTTTCCCACAGGTATATATACATTGCAGCTGAAAGTAAAATTGTAAACAATACCATGTATACATATACTGTATATCTGTTTGCATGTATATGCTTCTGTGTGTATGTCTATATGTGTGTGTGTAATCTCATTGCTACAGTAGTTACCTCCACCAAGCAAGTTATGTTTTCACCCCTGTCTGTTTGTTGGTTGGTTGGTTTGTGAGCAAGATTACACAAGAACTACTGGACGGATTTCCACAAAACTTGGTAGAAGAATGGGCCTTGGCCCATAATAGACTCCATTAAATATTGGTGCAGATCCAGGATTTGTGTGTGTGTGTGTGTGTGTGTATGTGAGATAAGGCAATTTTTGACATTTTCTTAAATTTTTCAGTGAATATTGGATGGATCTTGCTGGGGAAAAAAAAAAATCAGTCATATTTAGGAGGTTGGTATCTACAAATGTGTACAGTTTGGTGCGGATCCATATAAAATTCTGGATCTAGCGGATTTAAATACAGTATGCTTTTATAGGGGGGTAGTCTTTTTCCAGATGCATGTTGGGCCTTGGCGGAGGTATGTGCTCTAGTGAGTGCCATTCTAGTTAGATTATTTTTTACTTTAAAGTATTCAGTCCTTCAATCTGATGACAGTATTTGAGTTTAATATTGCCAAATGCTGACATTTTCATTCAACTTGGGAATCTGATGACATTGTTTTAATATTGTTAGCTACTGACTATTTCCTTCACCTTGAGATGGTTTGGCCATGTTGAGAATGGTGAATGTGAGACTGATAGGAGAGTGTATGTGAGTGAGATGGAGGGATGTGTCTTCGTTTTGAGTATGTGGCTGGAGTATGTGCCATATTCTGGGTGGCAGTGGAAACCCGATAGCCCCTCTTACAAGAAAAATTAAAGACATCCCTGGCAGATTATTTCCATTCTGTGTACCATTTTTGCATTGTCTATTATCCAGGAAAGTCTAGGTTAGGTTAGGTTTGTTTTCTTAGCTTAAAGTAAGTTAATTTGTTAGTCAGTTAGGTTAATGTGTTAGATTAGAATAGGTTGCGATGTTAGATTAGCGTAGGTTAAGTTACATTAGTATAGCATGGGTTGTTACATTAAGTTAAGAAAACTGCAAGAATTATCATCCTGAGAATTACATTAGAATTAAAAAAAAAAAAAAGTATGATCATCCTGGGAAAATTAAACTCAACAACACGTAGAGCAAAATGATGTTAAGAACAGAAATCTGCTCCCTGGCAAAGTGGGTTAAATGTAGTATGTAAAAGATATTGCAAAAGAAGAGATGTTAAGAAATCTCCAAAATTAGAATGAATACGAGCACATCTCTGACTTAGGGAAAGTGGATGCCCCTCCTGTGCCACCCATGGGCAAGGTGTAGTACTTGTTAGCTCATCAAGTTACCATAACCATATACCCGATGCAGTGTACTTTCCTTAAAGAGAGAGAGAGGAAAAAAAAGTTTGGTGCTACAGAGGTAGTTGGACCTATCACATTGGTACCTCAAACTACATAGCATCCTTTACTCATCCATTTTATGTTTCTTAGAGTACTGTATAAGAAATTCCAAGGATAACACAGTACACCCTCACTGTAATGAACCCCAACATAGGAGATGCTGGATTTAACAGACACCACGAAGTCCACCAAACTTACATCTGCCAAAATGAACAATATCTGTGAAATTGGGCACAGTGGGTCATAACACATGTTTCCTTCCCTTTTTACTCCAACCTGGCCTGAAATTGTCCTCTCCCCATTGTGATTGCTGAGTTGTAATAACAGACTATAGTAATACTGTACTAGTCATGAAGAAGTGCTATGACAAGGATGTGAAATAAGCTGCAAAAGGATGAAATTATGGGCCGTTAGTGTAAAATGGGTATAGTTTTCGTTTTTAGTACTAGAATATGCAATTGTACTAACGTGTTTGAAGACCCACCTTGGGGGACCCTCGGATTTAATGGACCCGGCTTTCCCCCAATTAGTCCATTACAGTCCGGGTTGCGTCAAGTGAAGACCTTTTGCATAATGAGGTTGATATGTGTTCAGTGGGATGGAGGGGTGACCTTGACTGCAAAAACTGAATCCCCCCCAAATCTCTGCTGTCCACCTGAAGTTTGTCCAGTGCCGGTGTCACTTCACTACACATTACGCTATTTGTTAAACACTTGCACTGTTATTTAGTGATAGCAATGGTGTTTCAGTGGCCTTTCATGCACAAAATAGAATGAAAGGCAGACAAGAGATTCTTGGAGACAGTCAGCAAAAATATATTGTACTAATGAAATATGACCAATTTTTAAACGTTATTTTAATAGGTGGTAGGTGGGGGTGCTCACCACCCACTCACTCAGTGTAATGTTCCTTTGGGTGTCTGCCTTTTCCTTCCTTCCTTCCTCTTCTGTCTTCCTTTCCTTCATTCTTTCCTCTTCCGTCTTTCTACGGGTGACTTTACACTCCCTCTTCTGTCTTTCTTTCCTTTGCTGTTTCCTCTTCCTTCTGCCTATGGGTGACTCTACAGTGAGTGACAAGCCAAATGGTTTCCTGTACACCAGGAAACCATTTACTACACTGGGTGGTAACCATATAACCAAATTATGACTCCTGGTGTTTTAGTGGGTAATTATGACGCTCCAATCAGATTGAGCCTGTATAGGTTTATATCCAAGGGGTGGTTGGGGTTTATTGCTCACGTAATGCCACCCAGGGATGAGTGAGGCTGGTCATTGTCATGTTAAATGTCAGGACCAATTTGCCTAGCCCTGGGCACCTATGCTTCTCATGGGGCAGCATAGGATTGGATGATGGATGGATGGATATTTTTTTAACCATCATTCTAGTGATTTATCACGTAACAGTCGTATAGCGAGACCAGATTGTATAACAATGATCTGCAGTATTTGCTCTGCCATCACAGGGTGGATTATCACAATGCTTTTTACACGTTTCAAATTTTTGGTGCTATAAGTGGTGACCTACTTTTCATGAAAGGTATGTGGCTATGAGCAAAAGTTCATTGATGTTTTTCTGCTGTTTGTGGCAGTGAGGGATGTCACCCAAGGTACATGAGGTACATGTACTTTTAGATATAGCAGAGTAAGGTAGACAACAAAATGAATATGTAAAAGAGTATGAAGCACACAGTAGAGTATGTCAAGGAATATAAAGCTTACAAGAGTGTGTGAAGGAGGAGGAAGCACACCAAAGAGTATATATGTGAAGGAAGGATAATCTGTTTTCGGGGGGAGAAATGAGATAGGGAAGGTAGAACACAATCCTCCAATATATTACCAGTATGCCGGGAATCGAACCCGGGACTTGCAGGTGAGAGCCGGGCAGCAATCCACTGTGCAACGACCAGGTAAAAGTTATCTCACATTGTCACAATCTTGTAACCAATATCCCTCTGCCCTCACCGTGGGCCTAAAGAAGCTGAGATAACCTTGTGGGACTCAAGCAAGTAGATGCTTTTAATCTATTCCAAGCACTTAAGTCATTGGAAATATATTGGTAGTATTTTGGATGATTTTTCCTGTGTAAAGTACAGGTTTCTCTCTCCATGCAGAACACAATGTTGACACAGGTTTATTGATGAACCATTGTAATGGCTGCACATGTGGACTCGGAAGGCCACAGGAAGGAAAGCCAAACCTCATGTCGATCTCATAACCCCAAATACCCTCATACATACTACATGGGGCATTCGACTGGTTATTCATCGTAAACATCTGGACTGAATAGCCAAGCCCTGGGTTCATACACTCCTAATGGGACAATAAAGGATGGAATGATTGATAAATGGATACTGTACTACTTTGTGTGGTTGTCCCTTTCTTAACACTCCTATGAAAGTGATAAGGTGGCCAAGCTTTATTATAAGGGGCCAAGTTTGATTATGACATGGCCAAACGTGACCAAAATTATGGAGTGGCCAAGCATAATCCAGGTGTAATTATGGAGTAGCCAAACAATCCAGGCGTAATTATGTGGCCAAGCTTAAGAATGGGGTGGCCAAATTATGCGATGGTGCAAGGCAAGGTGGCCTGCTTTGAGGGATCTGGAGGTATTCCCCGGATATGAGAGGTGGCCATGCAGACATATCACTTGGGGACAATGTCACCTCTGGCCACTCAACAGAGTCATATTTATAGTTTTAACTATATTGCTTTTCTATTAACCTGACATCCCAAACACCTTCCAGTTCAGTTGATGGCCAAGTGTTGTCAGACCCAGGGAGGGGGGGAGGGGTGATCTGACCACTGACCAAGGAGTCTTCATTCCTTCTTAAGTCTCAACGAGTATCATGCCAGCATTGCTTGATAATATAGTTGTGTGAGTGGTCCAGTAGTCAGACAAAAAGCAGACCGACTAGTAACCAAGTAGATTCATACCTCAAAGCTAAGGCTCCAAATTTCTCATATAGATACCAGTGCACCACCGGGCTCCCCCTCTCCCCCCCCCCCCCCAAATCAGTGTCTATTATAGTAGGGGGCTGACAAGGGTTAAGGTGTTGCCCCAGGTTCGTCTGACGAATGTAGGCTTTAAGTTGCCCTTGTGCATCCACCTTCCTCTTTTGGGGGAATAAGGAGGGAGTTGAAGGACGTTTATATTGCTGGGTAGTAGAACCAACCGGTTATATCAGTGCACGTGAAGGCGACTCTGTTGAACACCATGTTTATTAAGACTAGAGAACATACGAGAATGCTGCCGTCAGTTATGAAAAATAAATCGCTTAGGAACTGAGGCTACGAAGTGTTCTGTCCCAGGTAGAAAATTGGGTCTCAACTCTCGCTACCTAACTACGCATGCGTCTATAATTTACTTGTTCAGTAAGTTTTATATTCGCCCTCAGTCCTAATGAATTACTCTGCCCCCCTCCTTCTCTCCGCCTTTCTTTTCGGGCTGCCTCTCATCTCCTTCCATGTCCCTGCTCCTCTTCAGTCTTGGTTTCACCTTCCCACCCATTCCTCCCCTTCGTCCTGTTTCTTTTCCCCCTTGCCTTTTACCCTCTCCAGTGGTCTGTTCTTTTCTCCCTTATTCTCATTCTTTTTTTTCTCCTGTCGCTGCCCACTCTCATTTTCCTGAGCATATGTCTTGTCATTCTTCTGCTACTCCTGTCTTTACCGATGGTTCCAAATCCCTTCGCGGTGGTGGTTTTGCTGTTGTTTCCCCTGAGTCTTTTTCAGTTCCCTTCTTTCTGTTGCGTGTGTTCTCTCGGCGGAACTTTATGCTGTTCTCGCTCTGGTCTCCTCTTGCTCCTCATTTATTATCTTCTCCGATTCCCATAGTGCACTTTCTTCTCTACGAGCTTCACATCTGCTTGTCACCCAGATTCAAGAGTGGCTCTTCCGTTCTGCTGTGCTAAGAAGTCGATTCAATTTTGCGGGTCCCTGGTCATGTTGGGATTGCCGGTAATGAACGGGCAGATTCTCTGGCTTTTTCTGCTGCTCTGTCTCTCCTCGGCCCATTCTTGCTCTTGATTGTTTTCCTATTCTTACTCGCCTCTCTCGTAACCTATGGCAAACTTCCTGAGACTTCCAGGTCACCAATAAACTTCATCTCGTTAAACCTTCTGTTCTTCCACCGTCTATTTCTACTCATCCCAATGGTCGATGGGAGACTTCTTGCTCGTCTTCTTTTGGGTCACACCCGCCTCACTCATGGTCACAATGTGAGTGATGACCCCCACCACTTTGTTCACGCTGTAACTGCTCTTTGACTATCAGACATCATTTTCTCGACTGCCTGTCCATACTTTGCGACCGTCGCTCCGCTTTTTTCTTCCTTTTATTATTACCCTGCCCCTTGTTGCTTGGTGATTCTCCAACTTTTTCTGTTTCTAACTTTATTGCTTTTCTTTCTGCTCTGCGTGTTTTGCATCCTCCATTCTTTGCTGCTAAGTGACACATAGCTTCTAGGCCTGGTACTAGTTTTTCTCACTATTCACTCATTCCATAACTTGGTCCTGATTTTCGTCAGTTTGCAGCTTATTTCATGGAACTGTGGCGGAAAGACATTACTCTGATTACTTCGTCTCCATAGCACTTCTTCGTGACTAGCCTTGTATTCTAGTGTTACGGCTGCTTCCTTTCCCTAGCACTCGTATTTGTTCATGTAATGGCTGCATCCATGCCATAGCACTTCTTTGTGATTAGCCTCGTATTCAAGTGTAATGTTATGGCTTTGCATCCTTTCTATTGCACTTCGTGTCTAGCCTCTTCTTCTAATGATATGGCTATGCATCCTTTCCATAGGACTTTCGTGACTAGCCTCGTATTCAAGTGGTAATCTGTAGTTAACTCAGCAAATATGTCAGTTCTAGGTCAAGATAGAATAAAAACACGAAAACCTTAAGATATAGGGAGATGTGGATTTTTTTTTTTTTTTTTTTCATGGTTACTAGCCATGGTTTCGTCTTCATTGAAATGTTTATTGTTGTAAAAGGTAGAGTGGAATAGTGCAGCTTTATATTACTTCTACACCACTTCATGAGCAGCTTCATATTGTTATTAATTTATTGCTGTAACTCATCGGTCAATATATATAGATGGCAATTTTTGGTCAGTTTAAGGTGAAATGAGTAAAGCTCATTTTGAACTTTTGAAATCGGCGAGCAGGTTCCAAAATTATAAACGTTTTCAGCAACGAGCAGGTTCCAAAATTATAAACGTTTTCAGCAGGTGCCCGTGGGTTTATATATATATATATATATATATATATATATATATATATATATATATATATATATATATATATATATATATATAAT
>JAGKTI010019137.1:0-17197 GCA_018397915.1 Birgus latro | reverse complement strand
CATCATCATCATCATCATCATCATCATCATCATCATCATCATCATCATCACAGGACCTTCTTTCCCACCCTATGGCAGGGTGAGGAGTAGCAGTGTCCAGACAGCCTAAGTTTGCCCAGTTCAGTGGGCAACACTTCCATTCACTCATCAGTCAAGCCCATGGAATCCTGGCTCCATCAGATAGGCCAAAAAAATTGTTTTCGTAGAATAAAAACATCTGTGAGAGAATGGGAGTATGGATGGGGTATATGCATGGGAGTAGGTGAGAATGAGAGGGCAAAAGAAGGAGTTTGTATTGTTGTGTGCAAGAGATGTAAGGCGAATATAAGAGAGTATGGATCCGTCGGCTCGAGGATTATGTGGGTGAGCTTCAAAGTTGGATTACATATGTGGGTGATTGCATGTGTGTATGTGCCAGTGTAAGATCATGCAAGTAGAGTGAAAGAAGAGTTCTGGACAAATGTGGAAGCATGCATGGAAAAGTTTGAAAGGAATGCAAGAGTGTTTTTGATTGCAGATATGAAGGGAAATGTAGGGAATGTGAAGGTGGATGGAGTACTGTAGTTAGCGAGTGGGGTGTGCCTGCAGAGATGGATGAGAATGGCAGTGCTCTATTGGACATTTGTGTAGCGAGGGGGGTTTGTGATAGCCATTACCCTCTTTAACCCCTAAACTGCGGGGTTGTGTAAGGCGGTCCTGGCACTTCCAGCCGGTGGTAATTCGCGGTCTGACTTGTTTTTATAAAATGTTGGCCCAAACTAGCCTGAGTGATATAAATAGCACTCAGGATTCTCCTACTGTTTTTCATATATATTTATATTTTGAAGGCCCCGGCTACTTAAAAAGAAAACCGATGCACCCAACTGATGGCCCACAGCTCGAGCCATCACCACCGAGCGTCATGAAAGTGACGGCCCGCGATTAACTCGTTAAACACAATATGATCCACAGGTATACATGGCGAGTGATGAGAAGGGAGGGTGGCGAACTGAATGAGCGGAAGGCAGTGATTGATTGTGTGTGTGTGTAGATGATAGAATGTGGTGCGTAATGGATCCAGGAGCATATAGAAGTTGGGGGAGTGGACTTCTGACCACCACCTGGTGGTGGTGAAAGTCCAGGTTCAAATGAAATGGTGGAGAATGAATAGACAGGAAGAAGTAGTCCATTCAAGGAGGATAAAAAGGTTGCAAGAGGATGGAAAAAAGGCAGAGTATAAGAGAGAAGTAGAGGAGCGATTGGGTAAATATGATTTGGAGCGGATGGGGAACATGAAAGGTGAGTGCAAGATATTTTCAGAAATATGTGCAGCATGTGAGGTGGTGTGTGGGGTGAAGAGAAGACAAAAGGGAGTGCAAGGAAGCATGGTGGAATTAAGAGGAGAGACTGGCTGTGGCATGAAAGAAGAAAGTATATAGTGAGTGGATGAGAAACAGAGGCATGGAGGAAGTTGAGAGACAAGAGAGTTATATGTAGAGAGGAAGAGAGAAGTGAAAAGATTAGTAAGAGAGAGTAAGAAGAGAGTTGATGAGGAATTTGGAAGGAATTTGAGTGTTTAGTGGAGGATAGACAGGGTGATAAAGAAGTAAGTCAGGGAGTGAAAGATAAAAATGGTAGATTGCTAGTGGAGAAGGGAGAAAAGTGAGCAGATGGGGAGAACATTTTAAGGAGTTGTTGAACATAGAGAATGAGAGTAATGTGAGTATAAGTGGCTGCGGAATGGCTGGGAGGAGGAGAGGAACGAATCAGTAGGATGGAAGTAGTGGAAGCAGTGAAGAAAGTCAAAATGGGGAAAGCCCTAGGAATTGATGGAGTGTGTGGTGAAATGCTGAAGCTGGGAGAGAGATAGTAGTAGAATGGGTATGGAAGATGTGCAGATTGGCCTGGGAGGAAGGTAGAGTCCCAGAGGATTGGAAGTCAGGTATAGTTATTCCCCTGTACAAAGGAAAAGGGGAAAAAGAAGTTTGTGGTAATCATAGGGGCATTTGTCTTCTTAGTGTAATAGGAAAAGTATGTGGTAGGATACTTATTGACCGAGTTAGGGAAATAACAGAGGAATTAGTTGGCAAAGAACAGGGAGGTTTTAGGAAGAGAAGAGGTTGTGTAGATCAGATATTCATTCTTAGGTCTTCAGTGGAAAAGTTTTGTAGAGAAGGGAGAGAAGTTGTATGCAGCCTTCATGGATTTAGAGAAGACATATGACAGGGTGGATAGACAAAGAATGTGGAAAGTATTAAGGATGTATGAAGTGCCGTAATGGAGTACGAGGAAAAAATGATATTGGGAACCGACTAAAGGATGTGTCAGGAGAGGAGGTTGTGCATTTTTAACTCGTATTTCAAATACTAAGATGCACATAAATATACATAGTACAGTATAGAGGGAACAGGGATCGTGTAGAAAGAAACCTGATTGATTACTTGCTCGTAGAGAGGTCGATGCTGGGAATGGTTGCTGATACGAGGATCGTGAGAGGACGATGTGGAGGTCTGTCAGATCATATGATTGTGGTATGCAAGATCAAGCTGAGAGGAGTGAGGTGGATCAGGAGAGAGAGGAGCAGTCAGATTGAAAGACTGAAAGTTGAGAAGTTGAGGATCAAAGAAATGGCAATTGATTGCGGGACCAGAGTAGAGGAGGAGTTAGAAACAGCAAATTGGAATGAAATGGATCTGGACAGCCTGTGGAATACATATAGGGATTGCTTAGGAATGCTGAAGCAATGTGTGGTGTGGCAAGAGTAACAATAAAGAAGAAATATACAGCATGGTGGGATGATGAGGTTAAGAGAGCAGTGGAGGAAAAGAGGAAATGGCTAAAGTGGTTGCAGGACAGGGGTTCAGTTGAAATAAGAACTGAATATATTGAGAGCAAGAAGCATGTGTAGAGACTAGTGAAGAGGAAAAAGATGGAGGTAAATGATGATCTAGGAAGAAAAATGAATGCAATCTACTTTGAAAATAGGAAGGTATTTTGGAAAGAGGTGCGGAAATGTAGAAGTGAAAGAGGAAAGAAATGTGATGGTGTGAAAGATGTAAATGGTAGATTATTAACCCATGGGGATGAAGTAAGGACCAGATGGGAAGAATATTTTGAAAGCCTGATGAATGGGAATAGTGAGAGCAGAGCAGCTGTAAACATGATTGGTTTGGGGGGTGTTCAGAGAAGGAATGAAGTGCCAGGAGACATGATACTCGCACAGGCTAAGTGTCCTGTGAAGCGGCTGAAAAATGGGAAAGCAGCTGGGTTTTTTTGAGGTGTATATACAGAGATGATTAAGTGTAATGGGGAGAGTGGAATGAAGTGCTTGTTGGAGATATGTAAGAGGGCATGGATGAGCGAAACTGTGCCAGCAGAGTGGAAAAAGGCTGTGATTGTACCCCTGTACAAAAATAAAGGTGAGTGAAGTGAGTGTAAGAATTATCGTGGCATAAGTTTATTGAGTGTGGTAGGGAAGGTATATGGAAGAATTATTATAGAGAAAGTAAGACAGATATCAGAAGTTCTAGTAAGTGATGAACAGGGTGGCTTTAGGAGTGGCAGAGGATATGTGGATCAAATATTTGCAGTGAGACAGATAGCAGAGAAGGCATGTGAAAAGGACCATAAGGTGTTTGTGGCATTTGTGGATCTGGAAAAAGCATATGACAAAGTAGACAGAGAAGTATTTTGTGGAAAGTTTTGTGCATGTATGGTGCAGATGGTAAGCTGCTAGGTGCTGTCAGGAGTTTTTATGATGGTAGTGAAGCATGTGTAGGGGTAAATGGACATCTTAGTGAATGGTTCACGATCGGTGTGGGCGTGTGACAAGGTTGTGTGATGTCCCCATGGTTGTTCAATATATATATATATGGATGGGGTGATGAGAGAAGTAAAAACACGAGTAATGGAGAGGGGGATGGCATTGGTAATGAATGGTGATGGATGGAATATCTCAAGTTTGTTGTATGCTGATGATGCAGTACTGCTAGCAAATACTGGACAAGAACTTGGTAGGCTAGTGCAGAGTTTTGCTGATGTCTGTGAGCATCATGCCTCGAGAGTAAATGTAGAAAAGAGTAAAGTGATGGTTATTGACAGAGAAGGTGACTCCCAGTGCATTGTTACAGTGAATGGAGAGAGACTGGAATTGTGAGAGAGTTCAGATACTTGGGTACAGTGATGGAAAAGGGAGGAAAAATGTGCAAAAGAAGTTGAAAGTAGAGTGACACAAGTAAGGAAAGTAGCTGATGCAATGAAGGCCTTGATAAGAAACAGAGGCTTAGTGTTGCAGTTGCACAAGGCTTACATGAAGGAGTGTTAGTGCCAGCTTTAACAAATGGATGTGAGATTATGGTGTGGCATGAAAATGAGTAAGAGCAGTGGAGATGGGACTGCTGAGGAATGTATGTGGAGTACAGAGGGTGGATAGGATATGAAACAATGTGATTCATGAAAGATGTGGAGTGAGAAAGTCTGCTGACACCAGAATCAAAGAGAGTGTACTGAGATGGTATGGTCATATGGAGAGAATGGATAACAATAGAGTGGTGAAAAAGGTATATCAGAGTGAATTTGAAGGAGGGAGGAGACAAGGTAGGCCAAGGAGAAGGTGGAGATATGGTGGATGAGTATATGAGGAAGAGAGATTTGGAAGTCGGTGAGGCTAGGGAACTGACAAGAAATCGAGCTGGCTGGATGAATGTTGTGAGGGATTTAGCACCCCTTTTTAATATGGCAGTGCCCGCATTGACTCTTTCATATATGTTTATGTGAAGCTACAGAACGTGGTGAATGTTTTTGGCGTATCCTTCTAGAGAAGGGCAAGAAGTTGTATGCAGCCTTCATGGATCTGGAGAAAGCATATGACAGGGTGGATAGACAAGGTTTGTGGAAGGTATTAAGAATATATGGAGTGGATGGGAAGTTGTTGAAGGCAGTGAAGAGTATGTATGAGGGTGCTAAGGCTGCAGTGCGTGTGGA
Organism: Birgus latro; assembly: GCA_018397915.1. Classification (NCBI taxonomy): domain Eukaryota; kingdom Metazoa; phylum Arthropoda; class Malacostraca; order Decapoda; family Coenobitidae; genus Birgus; species Birgus latro. The sequence continues at coordinate 12,235 of JAGKTI010019137.1, read as the reverse complement.
TGGCAAACTGAGTGAATCTTTCCATTTGAAGGTTGGATTGAAACAAGGATGTGTCATGTCTCCATGGTTGTTCAATCTGTATATGGATGGGGTTATAAAAGAGATACAAGGTCGGGCAGTGGATGTTGGAGCGGCCCTAGTGAGAGAGGGCAGTGTTTGGAAACTACCTGTACTGTTGTTTGCAGATGATACTGTGTTGTTGAGTGAAGACGAAGGGGAGCTGCAAGGCTTGGTAGATGAGTTTGGGAGAGTGTGTAAGAAACGGAATCTAAAGGTGAATGTGGGGAAGAGTAAAGTGATGGTCTTCGAGAGAAGTGAAGCCAGTGAGTGTACAGTGAGATTGGATGGGAAGGAAATGGAGAATGTGAGTGAATTTAAGTACTTGGGCAGTGTGATGAGTAAGGATGGTAGTCTGGAGGGTGAAGTGCTCGAAAGGGTGCAGCAGGGAAGGAAGGTTGCTGGTTCGTTGAAAGCAGTGATAAGAAACAGGGAGGTGAGCATGGAAGTGAAAAAGTTGTTACATGACAGTATTGTGATACCAACTCTGACATATGGAAGTGAAGCTTGGACCCTGTTGGAAGGACAGAAGTCAAGAGTGAGAGCAGTGGAAATGAGTTATTTGAGAGGAGCATGTGGAGTCACATGGAGAGACAGACTAACAAATGAGGAAGTGAAGGAGCGTTGTGGTGTGGTTGAGGACGTGATGGGAAGCGTTAGGAGAAACACGTTAAGGTGGTTTGGGCATGTGGAGAGGATGGAGAGTGAAAGATTGACGAGGAGAGTGTATGTGAGTGAGGTGGAGGGGGCGAGAGGGAGGGGGAGGCCGAGGATGAGATGGAGGGATGGAGTGGAGAGGTATATGAGAGAGGGGGGTGTGAGTTGGGAGCGTGGTAGTGAAATGGCAGGGGACAGAGTGACATGGAGGCGATTTGTTTGTGGCCACCCCGTTCGGGATTGAGGCGTCTGGCAATAGATAGATAGACAATAGAGCCAGGATTCTGGGGGCTTGAATGATGAGCGAATGGAAGCGTGGCCCATTGGATTGGTGAAATTTGGGCTGTCTGGACGTTGCTACTCCTCACCCTGCCCTAAGGTGGGAAAGGAGGTCTGGATGATGATGATGAATGAAGTACTGTAAATGGGAAGTTGTTAAATGTGTTAAATGCTGTTTTTTTTTTTTTTTTTTATGAAAGGAAGAAGGAACCAAAGGCCAGGGGCCTGCAAATTGCTCCCTCCAAGAAAAAACAAAAACAAGATAACAGAGAACCAAATTCAAGATCCATTCATTTCGAGATGTTTGGACACACCGTGTTTGAAAGCCTGGAGATCACAGACAATAGGAAAAACAGACAGAGGGAGACAGTTCTAGAGTTAGACTTGTTGCATACTTGAAGGACCTGGAGCAGCAGTTAACTCTTGCATTAGAGTGCTGGACAGAAAAGAGACGACAGTTTGTTGCTAGACGGGTGCTATGTGCCTGCCATAGTGGTGGAGGGATGCAAGCAGACAGTTGAGAGAAGAAGTGACCATTGAAGTAGCTAAGGCTGCAGTGCATGTAGATAGTGAACTGAATGAATTTTTCCATCTGAATGTTGGACTGAGACAGGGATGTGTCATATCCCCATGGTTGTTCAGTCTGTATATGATGGGGTTATAAAAGAGATACAAGGTAGGGCTGTGGATGTTGGAGTGACCCAGATAAGAGAGGGCAGTGTTTGGAAACTCTCTGTACTGTTGTTTGCAGATGATTCTGTATTGTTATGTGAAGACAAAGGGGAACTGCAAGGCTTAGTGAATGAGTTTGGGAGTGTAAGGAATGGAATCTAATGGTGAATGTAGGGAAGAGTAAAGTTCAAGTCACTGGATGTACAGTGAGACTGGATGAGGAGGAAGTGGAAAATGTGAGTGCAGTTTAAGTACTTGGGTAGTGTGATGAGTAAGGATGGAAGTTTAGAGGGTGAAGTACTTGAAATGGTACAACAATGAAGAAAGGTTACCAGTTCTTTGAAAGCAGTGATAAGGACCAGGGAAGTGAGCATGAAAGTAAAAAAGTCACTGCAAAACAATATTGTGATACAGTACCAACTCTAACGTATGGAAGTGAAGCTTGGACTTTGTTGGCAGGACACAAGTCAAGAGTGAGAGCAGTGGAAATTAGTTATTTGAGAGGAGCATGTGGATTTACATGGAGAGAGAGATTGACAAATGAGGAAGTGAAGGAGCACTGTGGTGTGGGTGTGGATGTGACAGAAAACATTAAGAGAAATACATTGAGGTGGTTTGGCCATGTGGAGAGAGTGGAGAGCGAGAGACTAACGAGGGTAGTACATTTGAGTGAGGTGGAGGGGGGGAGAGGGAGGGGGAGGCTAAGGATGAGATGGAGGGATGGAGAGGTATATGAGAGAGGGGTGTGTGAGCTGGGAGCAAGGCAGTGAAGTGCCACTGGACAGGGCAACATGTAGGTGATTTGTTTGTGACCACTCCTTATAGGATTGATGCATCTGGCAGTAGATAGATAGATAGAAAAACATATGGAGATAGTAAAATTAAATAAAAAATCTCTTTGAGCTGAACAGGTTAAAGATAAAGAAATGGTCTCCTTTATCTGGAAATTTATGCTGATCACAACTCTGATTATCCATTTAGAGTACGGTCATTCTTTAGGCATTGTGAATCCATGGAAAAACAGGATCCCTATTCTTATAGACTCTTTATCCTTTCATGTGATTAATTTTGTAGCATGGTTGGATGAACGGTTATTCATGAACAATCTCATGAAAGTAATGCAGTTTTGTTTTTAAGTATTGATTTAGTGGTACAAGGCAACTTAAAGGGGCAGAAGTGAAAGGTGGCAACTTTCCTCTTAGTACTGAAATGGAATATGGCAACCCAGCCATCTTACCTGTTGTGGTGTAACTCCAGGTTGTAGGAAAGGAGATAAAAGACTGAAATTTTCTTCTCTTTTATGTCCCAAAAGAAATAATTTGCCTTGTCCTACACCATTCTGTGCCATGTGTACATAGAAAAGGCCAGCAGTATTATACTGGTGATGATGATGATGACAAGGACGTAATGTGTATTACATGATAACAGTTAACCAGTTTTCCACAGGGCTCATTTGCATGTCAGTTGTTGTTGTTGTTGTTGTTGTTGTTGTTGTTGTTGTTGTTGTTGTTGTTGTTGTTGGTGTTGTTGTTGTTGTCACTGCTTCATTGTGATCTGTCTGGCCAAGCTGACCCACCAGCCACAGGTCAGCAACTGCTTCCGTGGGGCTGCCCCACAGGTACGGTACAGTGCATACACTGTGTAGGGATCTGGTGCTCCCCTGTAGACAGTGCCTCACCAGTGTCAGAACAGAATTCCTTCCCATTGGAAGGTAGGGAAGTTTGTGGAGGTTCAGCCCCTGGGTGGATGCTGCAGCTACATTGCTCCACTCAAGGTACACAACACCATCACTTGTAGGCTCCACGTCAGCACCACTGACTTGCCAGTATAGTATCCATTTATTACCATAACACCAGATGCCTGAATAAGAGCCATAGCATGTCTCAGATATGAACACCAAAGTAACGATGTGTGAAGATGATGGGCATCGTCTGGTGAATGTGAGAGATTTGTTGGGTTTCGGAAAGTGGACTTTCTAGCTTAGCAAAGAATAGCCCATAAAATTACATTACAGTGCTATAAGTGCCTGAAAGAAAGCATTACCATACATCTACTGTTCATAAATGCAGTAACTGTTGGATGTGAGAGTTTTGAGAGGGGAGGGTGGAGGTATGTCTGACCACTACCTGGTGGAGGGAAAGTTGAGAGTAGGTAAGAGATAGGTGAGAGCTAGGAGAGTTAGTGTGGCAGGGAGGTGTTGAATGTGAGTGAGTTAGATAAAAGAGAGAAAATGATAGAGTATCAGGAGAAATTGAGAGATCAGTGGTACGCATTGAAAGATCAGGAGAGTGGCAGTGTGGAGGAGGAATGGCAGTTGTTTAAAAGTGCTGTGGTGGGGCATGCAGAAGAGGTGTGTGGTGTGAGACGAGTGGGTGGTGGTGTAAGAAAGGGAAGTGAATGGTGGTGCGAGGAAGTAAGGATGGCTGTAGGTGAGAAGAGACATGCATATGAAGTGTGGTTGCAGAGGAAGGATGAGGTGTCATATGAGAGGTATAAGGAAAAGAGGAATAGGGCGAGAAGGGTTGTGCGTGATGCTAAAGTGGCAGCAGATGAGAGGTGGGGTAGGCGGATGACTGAGAATTTTCAGGAGAATAAGAAAATGTTTTGGAAGGAGGTGAAAAGGGTGCGAAAGGGAGAGTCTGGGAAGGAGGAGCGAGTAAAGGCAGAGGATGGAAGGATGTTAGTTGAGATGGATGCAGTAAGGAAGAGATGGACGGAGTACTTTGAAAGATTGTTGAATGTAGAGGAGGAAAGGTAGGCTGAGATTGTGGCAGATGGAAGGGGTGCAAGGAATAGATGTGTTGGGAGAGTTGAATGAATCTTTAATCACGATGGAGGAAGTGCAAGAGGCAGTAAAGCAGATGAAAACAGGGAAAGCTGCAGGTATGGATGGGTGTGCTGTGGAATGCCTGAAATGTGGTGGAGCAACTATCATTGACTGGTTAGTAAGATTGTTGAATGTGTGCTTTGTGCAAGGTATGGTGCCAGTTGACTGGGCAAGTGCTTGTGTGGTCCCATTGTATAAAGGTAAGGGTGATAAGTATGAATGCACTAGCTTTAGAGGTATAAGTCTGTTGAGTGTGGTAGGTAAGGTGTATGGTAGAGTGTTAATTAAGAGAGTTAGAGAGGGTACAGAGGGAGTGATTGGTGATGAGCAGTGTGGCTTTAGGAGAGGGAGGGGATGTGTGGATCAGGTGCTTGCTGTGAGACAGGTGTGTGAAAAGTATTTAGCGATAGGTAAGGATGTGTTTTGGGCATTCATGGATTTAGAGAAAGCATATGATAGAATTGATAGGGAGGCTTGGTGGAATGTTTTAAGATTGAATGGGCTTGATGGCAGGTTACTAAAAGGAGTGAAAAGTTTTTATGTAAATATGGGAGGCACAGTGGCTCAGAGGTAGAGCATCAAGCTCGGGACCGGGGGGTCGCGAGTTTGAGCCGCGCCCGGGACTGCCGTGCCGGGAGGGGTAGCGCCCTCCTGTTACTTAGCGGGGCTATATGATCTCATTGTATGGTCTAGCTCGGGGATTCTTTAATCCCTTTTTTTATGTAAATAGCAGAGCGTGTGTAAGAGTGGGAAATACTGTGAGTGATTGGTTTCCCGTGAGAGTGGGGCTGCGGCAAGGATGTGTGATGTTGCCTTGGTTGTTTAATATTTATATGGATGGTGTTGTAAGGGAGGTGAATGCAAGAGTGTTAGGTGGAGGACTAAGTCTGATGAATGATGGTAGAGAGTGGAATCTGAAGCAGCTGCTGTTTGCGGATGATACTGCACTGGTGGCTGATTCAGAGGAGAGATTGAGACAGTTGGTAGAGGAGTTTGGAAGGGTGTGTGAAAGGAGGAAACTGAAAATAAATGAGAATATGAGTAAAGTGATGAAGTGTACGAGGTTGATAGATGGTAGGAGGATGAATATAGTTTTGAATGGTGAGTTGCTTGAGGAGGTTGAGTGTTTTAAGTATTTAGGGTCACATGTTGCTGCGGATGGAAGAATAGATGCAGAAGTGAAGTTTAGAATGAATGAAGTTGGAAAGGTGCTGGGAGGAATGAAAAAAGTGTCTGGATGTCATTCACTCAGAATGGATGTAAAGAGAAGGCTGTATGAGGGTGTTGTGGTACCGACTGCATTATATGGGGCTGAAACACGGAATATGGGTGTAGCAGAGAGGAAAAGTCTGAATGTAATGGAGATGAGGTGTCTGAGGAGTATGTGTGGAGTGACGCGTATGGATCGAGTGAGAAATGAAGAAGTGCGAAGGAGAACTGGAATTGTTCGGGAGATGGCTGATCGAGCTGAACAGAGAGTGTTGCGATGGTTTGGGCATATGGAGAGAATGGATAATGAGCGATTGGTGAAAAAGATAACTAGATCGGATGTGAGAGGTGTAAGGCTGAGAGGAAGACCACGAATAGAATGGATGGACAGTGTGAAGAGAGCATTGGATGCGAGAGGGTTGTCTGTTGAGCAAGGAAGAGTGGCTGTGCGTGATAGAAATGAATGGAGAGAAATTGTGAATGAATAAATGATGATGCAGCCCTGAGGGGATATTCTCCTGCGTTTTGTCTGATCAGCTGATCAGGTCAGGTGTAGGTAAGGGGCTGGATCCATTATGATGTGGCAGGGGTAAACCAGCTTTGCTGTCGGGCCCTGCTGCGGATGTCACTGACTGCACTGTGTAGTTGACCCTCGTGCGGTGTGGTACGGTGAGGATCTGTCCCTTCTCCCCTTTAGGGCTAAGATGCAAATGAATGTGTATGAGTGGATGAGTTAATTGGTAGTGTGTTGACCTGTCTCGGCTACCTCCCATTTCTTGGGGGAAGCAGCCTAGGTATATAGATAGATAGATAGTATTATGAATAACTGTCAGTAAATATGAATACTTGCATTTATGTGTTTAGACAGTATCATCCATCACATTTCAGGTTTTTATGCTGAAGCTGTGTTAGTTGCTGAATATTTATGATAGCTAGTAATAGATAGATAAGATATTCAGTTGTCTGTGTAGCTGAACTTCTGTTGCATGGTATTCGTTATGTATCCCCAGGGGAAATGGACAGTGATGGAGAGGAGCTGATCCCTGCCCGGCAGCCAGGCTCCACCACTCCTCACTGCAAGCAGAGCCAGTTGGATGACACTCAGCTCCTAACACAACCAATGGATGATTCAGAATCAGAAGCAGAGACAGAGAATAACAGAGAATTGGAGCAAAAGGAAGTACAAAGTACAGAATTATCAAGCCAAGGCAAAACAGATCACAAAACTGTAAATATAATAAAAACACAACAGGACTTGGATTTCTATGAAAAGTCAGAAAGAGACTACCTTGCAGCATTACCAAACAGGATTGCAGAGGCAGAGGATAACAGAGAATTGGAACAGAAGGAATTGCAAAATACAGAGTTATCAAATCAAGGCAAAACAGATCACAAAGCTGTAAGTGCCTCAAAAACACAACAGGACTTGGATTTCTATGAAGAGTCGGAAAGAGATTACCTTGCAGTGTTACCAAAGAGAATTGCACTCCCTGGCAATCAGAATGCCAGTCTAGATTCAGACAACATTTGGAATGATAAACATTTGGAAATGGAATCCCAGTCATTCATGCCACCCAGTTCAAGCATAGGGACCTGCAAGGGGCCTGTCTTGCAAAATAAGGGCAACTCTGATCAGTTCCTTGCAGAAACAAGTCATGGACACTCCATCCCCTATCAAGTTAGCTCTACTGAATCATCCCAAGATGAAATAGGGACTGCAAGAGCAAACCCAGATCAACAAAGAACTACAAAAACAAGGCTTCCTGAGCCTCTCCAAGGTAATATTATAGACTCAGTATCAAGCTCTGCAGAACCAAATGCTAACCAACAAAGGCCTGGAAAACTAAACCCAAATGAACAGAATGCTGGAAAATCAAGTTTATCTCAACCTTGTTCCACCAAAATTCGTCCAGCCAAATCCCGTCGATTGAAGCCAAGCCTGGGTGACCTGACAGCCGACACACAACTCCTGATTGGGGACACTCCTTTGGATCCTAACTATTGCCCATCACAGGAACTGGTGAGTGAGTGAAATAAGCTATTAAAAAAAAAAAAAAAAGCTTAGTATCTTCCCAGTATAGATTTCAAGCTGTCTGTGTCAGTCTTTTTATTGGTCTTACACATACATGTGCATGTACACACATACATATGCCATGCATAGTGTGTATGTGTGTGTGCACACAAGCATGTGTGCATGCATGTGTGTATGTGCACATGAGCATGTGTGCATGCATGTGTGTATGTGCACATGAGCATGTGTGTATGCATGTGTGTGTGTATGCATACAGACTCACTTATGCACCCACATACACATGCACACCAAATTCTAGTGCAGATGTAGCTTAGACAGAATTACCCCTGTGTACTCTGATCCTGCCTTATTTTCAGTCTGATTTTCTGAATATACTGTGCTCTTATCCATGTCATAATATTTCACTCATGATTCACATTTGCTTCACCATTCCACTTAATTGATGTCCCATTCTCTCACTTCTTGTTTCATAGCTTATAAATTTCTTAATTATTTAAATAATTCATTTTTATTCATCCTCCCGTATCTGTTTCTGGGATATAATGTTATGAATATGGTGATGCCATCTATAAGATAATGAGCAGCAGTTTAACATGGACTATATCATATTGTATTGTTTATATAGGCTTCAGCATACTGTACATGCAAGCATTGGCCTTAGTCACCTAATGGCACCTCTCCACACTGCTCGATCTCTGACAGCCTACAAGTGATGGTGTTGTGTGCCTTAGTCACCTAATGGCAGCTCTCCACACTGCTCGATCTCTGACAGCCTCCCCATTCAGTTCCTTGTACGTGAGGTCACACACTACGATCTGTCCCAGGTCGTTTTTGGTCTGCTTCTTGCAACCTAACCCTCGATGTTCATATCTCTCACTTTCTGCTCCCAGTTGTCTTCCTCTCAGCATTCCCAAACCATCTCAGTCTACCCTTCCACATCACAACACTAATACATTGAAGCTTAATCCTTCCTTTCAACTCTTCCATCACAATCCTAGCCCTCCAAGGCCTTGCATTTAACCTGTGGATTGCAACAATTTTTTTTTTTTTTTTTTTTTTTTATCCCACTGCGTGGTGTGCATAGAGTGAATTTTTTTTCTTTTTCTTTTTTTCTTTTTTTTTTTTTACTTGATAAATATCCAGAGCATCACCTGGTGAAAAAAAAAAAAATCTCTCTCTCTCTCCATCTTTGCGCAGTGCCATGCAGTGCCATGCGTAAGTACAACTCTTATGTGTGGGGAGGCTCCCCACATGCAGCTCTTCTCAGTAGGGTGGAGTCAAAGGCTTTTCATCTCATTAACTCTCCTCCTCCTACTGATTCCCTTCAACCTTTGTCTCTTCACCGCACTGTTGCTTCTTTATCTCTCTTCTATCGCTACTTCAATGGTCACTGTTCCTCTGAACTGTCTGCCTGCATCCCTCCACCTCTACGGCAGGCAAGTAGTACCCGTCTAGCAACAAACTCTCATTCTTTTTCTGTCCAACTCTCTAATGCAAGAGTTAACCGTTACTCCCAGTCCTTCATTTATGCAACTTGCCAACTCTGGAACTGTCTCCCTTTGTCTGTATTCCCTACTTCCTACGATCTCCAGTCTTTCAAACGCAGTGTGTCCAGGCATCTCGAAATGAATGGATCTTGAAGTTGGCTGTCTTTTGTATTGTTTTGACCTTTTCTTGGAAGGAACAGTATGCGGGCCCTGGCCTTTGGTTCCTTCTTCCTTGCATTTAAAAAAAAAATGTTTGCATTTTTTTTTTTTTTTTTTTTTTTTTTTTTTTTAAAAATAAACAACACGGGTATTATCTGGTGAAGGGGGGCGGGGGGGGATAGTGGTGATGTGCGAACGGCTGCTGGAAGTTTAGCACAGCCTGAGCTGTGGCTTGCAATCCACGGGTTAAGGATGCAGTACATGTCCACCAAAGCATTGTCATTTCTGAATGTTTTAGCCTACAAATATCCTCATCCTTTACTGCCCATGTCTTGCTACCATACAACATTACTCTCTTAACACATTCTGCATACAAGGATCCCTTAGCATGGAGGGAGAGCCCTCTCAATGTTAGGAGAGGCAGCAGCTCCCTGAACTTCCTCCAACCACTCCTTTCCCTATACTTCCTCCAACCACTCCTTTCCCTAGCCTTAGGGCTAGCTCTGGTCTCACCTCCAGCACATAACACCCCCCATATAATGAGTTCTTCCACATAATCAAGAGACTCTCCAGCAAGATCACTCCTTTCATACCTACATGCTCTCCCTGACACACGACACTGCACAAGATAGTTACTTCTCACACCCTTGTGGCAAAATGCACATGGCCACATTCCCTCTGCTTTGACAGTGCCTTTCCAGCCATAGATATCATCACTAGTTTTATATGCATTTACCTCCAGCCCCTGTGCCCCATTTCCTAAGTCTTTCTGCCTCCTCCCTTTCATTCTCTGCAGTCAACACCAGTCATCAGCTTACAATGTCTCCCATGGGAACCCATTTCTGAAGTCATGTGTGAGAGCTTCAAGCACCATGAAAATAATTAAGGGCTCCAGACTGACCCATGATGCATGCCAAATATCATGGAAAAATCATCACTAAAATCTTTTTTCACTCTCACATGGGTGCGAGCACCCACATGCACAGCCAAAACCACTCTAACCAACCACCCCTCGATTCCAAGATTTCCCATTGCCCACTTCATCACCTCTCCAAGGACTCTGTCAAAGGACTTCTCCAAATCAAGTGAGGAGTGGCGGGAAGAAATTCAGGGAGCTGTTGCCTCTCCAGACATAGAGAGGGCCCTTCCTCCATGCTCAGGGATATTTGTATGCAGCATGTGTTAGGAGTGTAATGCTGTACGGTAGTGAGACTTGGGCAGTAAAGGAAGGAGATAATTTCAGGCTCAGACGTACAGAAATGGCTGTGACTAGGTGGATGTGCAGTGCATCCCTGAGTGTGCTAGGTTTATGACAGAAGAGTTGAGAGGCAGGATGGGACTGGAGTGTACTGGTGTTTTGATGAGGAGGTAGACTGAGATGGTTTGGGCATGTAGAGAGGATTGGGGTTGATAATTGGGTGCAGAAAGTGAGAAGTGTTAATGTTAGAGGTAGGGTTGCAAAAGGTAGACCAAAAAAGTCCTGGAACAAGGTCATTAAGTGTGACCTCAGGGATAAGGGACAGAATAGGGAAGCTGCCAGAGATCTAGCAGCATAGAGAGCCACCATTAGGTGACCGAGGCCAATGCATGTTGGAGCCTTCAAAAATGAACGAACGATCTCCCTTTTCTTTCCTATACAGTAATCTCTCAGTTGTCAGTCATCACATTATCCAGCCCAATGCAATATCTAGCACTTTTTTGCTTGGCTCGGTTAAAACAGTATCTGGCAAAATTAGGCATTATACAGCTCAGAAATGGGATGCAGTCAACGGTACTGTGCATTTTTCGGCGGTAATGTGTATCATCCGACTCAGACATGGGACCCAATCAGTGTACAGGCAGACCTCACAACAAGCCAGCCAGTCACAATGCATTGCAGGAGCGGCCCACCCGACTCGTCAACCCTACCGTTGCTTTCTCATTCTCTCACGTGGATGCCGTATAGTGAGGACATGTCCGAGTGTTGTTCATTTGTGACCCACTTGGTGACTACCCTGCAGTTCTGTGACTTACCTGGAGTAGTCTTTGTGGGAGCCATTTACCACCAGACCATCCATCCATCCATCATACAATCCTACGTTGCCCCATGAGGAGCGTAGGAGCCCGGGGTTAGGCAAGTTGGTCCTGACATTTAAGGTGAGATTGAACCACCAGACCACATGGGATTAAGTGTACTGTACTGCATAGTGTACTACTGTACCCTCCATCAGTGCCAGCATTAGGTGGGTACAGTATGATTATGATTATATTAAATATTGCATTACTGTATTATATGTACTCTGTCAGTTCTGTATTGTATTTTATGCTTGATATTAATCTTTTTCTTATGGGTAATATTGTTGGAAAATTTTTAGGATAGAGGGTCAAGATGGACAGGTTAGGGAAGTGACACATTATTCAGTTTATTGCCAAATGGATGGCTAATCGGGAGAACTGACACAGTATTTGGTATGGGGGATGGCTGAATCATGCCGGATAATTGAAACTGTCAGACAGTGATTATGGCATCAGTGGTCTCTTTGCCTGGCATGAAGTGGAACTGCATCTCATCAATATTCACTCTTTTCCATATCATACCTTCTAGGAATCTCTCCATTACCTTCATTATTTGGTCCAAACGTTTTATGACTAATTTTTTCCTTCCAGGGCATCACCCTTCCTCATATGCACATTTACAGTCACACTTATCAGCCAGTTACCTGTGACAACTCACTCATGCACAAATATTTAACCAAATTTATCAGATCAGTAACTAAACCCACTCCAGAGGCCTTCAGGATTTCAGCAATCAACTCAGATACGCCTGCTTTCTTCCCCAACTGCATCTTGCTTATTGTCTTCCCCAACTGCATCTTG
>JAGKTI010019136.1:0-17197 GCA_018397915.1 Birgus latro | reverse complement strand
TAATAATAATAATAATAATAATAATAATAATAATAATAATAATAATAGCAGCAGCAACAACAACAACAACAATAACAATAATAATAATAATAATAATAATATAGTTGTAGTAGTTTAATTTTTTTTTCCCCTAGGAAGCGTACGGGGGTGGCGCTAGGCTACACATTTCAAACATTTAAGGCCAACCACCCGCTTCCCAGTAACAATGCCACTTCGAATTAAAAATAATCTTTCTCATGAATCATCTTCGAATTCCACCAGGCATAAATACGGAAGGCATCCTAAGGCCTGATAATTCTGCCACATAAAGAACTGTTAACCTTTTCATTCTTCAGTATTTCAATAGAATTCTTTATTTCCATTACTGACATATTCACTGGTACCGAATTTTGCTCTTGTGCATCACCCAATCAGCTCGTTTACAGCCACCTTGCTCACGCCATGACTTTCAAGATTTTTTTTCTCTCTCTCTCTGCAAAATAATCTGGCATCTCATCTCACACAATGTCTCTGTTTTACTCACTCTTGCACTCTCACTCTCACACACTTCACACTTATTCTCACTTTTCCACACTCACACTCACCGTCACACTCTCATTCACTCCGCGCATTATCTCACTCACTCTCCCATCCTCACCCACACTCACAGTCACTTAAACTCATGCAATTGATGCAGTGGATATGAACCTGCATTCGAATACATCATTACATTCCTAGCAAGCTCTCTAGTTAAAGTTATTTCAACTTACGGTTGTCTAACATACCCTGACATGTATCATTTTTTTTTTCGATTTGCTGGTCATACTCTAACATACTCTGTGCAATCAGGGGCCAGACTGACTAACAAACTTTTGATCATCAACATATCGTTACTCAGATTAGTTTTTGTTGAAGGAAAAAGAGAGAGGACGATTCTACAATATTCTTTTCATTGTCCTTTGCGGTGGGAAAACAAATCTTTGCTAGACGATAACATTCGCCTCTTAACACGGAATATAATTTGCAAAGAGGACAAGGAATGTACAGACTTTCCATTTTTCTTCGTCTTTCTAGAAATCAAAATATGAGTAACGAGGAAGTACTACACCATAGTTTGTTCTTGAGTCCAGGTCCTGACCATTTTCTCAGCAGCTGCAGTTAGTGGCAGCAAACATATTAAAAGCCATTTGTCTCATACCTATTTCAGCATCAATTCATTCATGTGTGCAAAATTACCGGATATTTCATCAGAACTCTGAAAACTGTGTGTGTCTACCAATAAACGTGAGGCACTCTTGCATGGACAAACATCCAGTTCACAAGAAGAGGAACCTGAGGTCGATTCTCTGACCAGACAAACCGTAGGACAAAGTTCGTTTCCCCCTTGTTCCTGTTTGCGCAGCAGTGCCATGATATTACATCGGGCGATGTTGGTCGTATTTTTAGGAAGACTTAGACTTAGCAAAGATTAATAGTTTGCTTGAATGATACTCGTGTAGTCGATATGCAATATTCCGATGGTTCTTGTGTTAAAACTGGAATTATGAGATGTCATAATTAGTCTGATAGGGTAATATCTAATATATATCTGTCTACCTATCTGTTAATCTATCTGTCTATCTATGTATTTATCCATCTGTGTGGATCTGGATAATGTCTAGTGCTTTTTATTACCCTCTTTTTTTTATCACTGTGTATATGGATGTTCAGTAAGCAGACATCCCTATATTCATGCTCTACAAATCTGCATAAACATGACTGCACATATTTATTTATGTGTAGTTACAGTACGTAACATTATCGGCCACTGCTCTCATCACCAGCCGTGTTTGCCAGTGCCAACTACACTTGTGTGGCTCGCAATATCGTGGGAGCAGACAGCCTGGTTCACCAAGTTATAGCCATCACCACACCTGCCCCTCCTGCTATTTCCCTCGCCCATGCCACACACTCCACGCTTAACATCACCATTTCACCAGAGGGCGACGGAGGAGCGCCCATACTAGGTGAGATCAGCCTGTCTAGGAACCAGAAAAATTCTGCCAACAATAGGAAAGGTTGTTTACCGAAGAGATGCAGCAGTTGTGTCCTCCCAGTATACAAAAATCCCATCGTGGATGTAATTCTTTCATTTAACCAATACGCAGCAGTTTGAATTAAAACATTGTCTTGTAAACCTTACTGAGTAAGGAGTAAATTGCTGTTGTTGCAATCGGGGACATAACTTTTTAAATTCCCAGCACCTGAGGATTATGAACCATTTAATTATTACAATCGTTAAGCGTTTTTATTGGACTTATGAATAGTTTTCAATCTCAAAGGGGGCAGAAACATGCTCCAATAACCTTTATGGGACGTGATGAATCTGAAGTATCAAACTCGGGTGTAGCTTTCCCTCCTGTTGTCACGTTTGAAGGTTGTCTGCTTATTTTTGTTGAAATACAGATTAAGTTGTCATGACTGGTGTTGTACTTTCCATCTTGCTCACACTGTATGTCTTCATCGTAGAACAACTGTGGAAGACAGACTGTATTTACGATCATGGAGCATATGGTGTTATGTCAGTGTTGGTTATCATATATTGCCGGTGAAGTAATCTAATTAACCTTCAAGTTTGATGACGAGAGTGCATTCGAGTATAACAGGTGTGGTGGTGCTTGGACAGGCTAGGCTGATCCTCAGCACAAATGGCCCTCGTGCAGTCTGTAGACATCTTCTTTCTTCTCAGGGTACACATTGCAATATCGTGGCCGTGCTGGGGAGTGGGAGGAGACCAGAGTGGATCCAAGTATGAAAAGCGTGGTGGTGCGTGGATTGGCGTGTGGAGCGCCGTACAACCTGTACATCACAGCGTGGAACACCTATGGTACCAGCCAGCCCAGTCCTGTCCTTGTCGCCAACACACTCGGCAGCCGTTAGTACAGTACATAATTTTATTCACGACTTTGTTACCTGTCAACATGTATTATTGTTAAGGCATTCAGCAGCTGTTAGATGCACTGTTAGCCTATTAAACCATATTATCTGTTTTACAATCTTGCTGCCTTCAAATTTAATGATGTTTGGATAGGTCTTTTTGTACTGTGACAATATCTTCTCCAAGTTAGCTTTTTCTCTTCTACGGTGCTGTAGAATAAGATAATCTGGTATGAGCACATATAAGCTACAAAAATGATGCCACCGTGCTGAAGAAGGTAGTCGTTTCCGCCGGAGTACGTCATTCATATTTTATTGTTGTTGATTCCAGACGATTTCATTCAATTTGAGAGGGGCCTTTTATATCTAAAGGTTATGAAGAAGGCATCGTCCGACCCTTCCTATTCCATCATCCATCCATACCTGAATAAAATCTTGAGGTAGCAAGAATATGACATATAAGGCGTCATCATGTTTAGGTGGTTAATAACTCATTTCTAGGTAGCCAGGACAACCTTGTGCTCCATTACGCATACATTTATAAACTTGGCCTTGCATTCTCAGTCATTACAGATGTTCATGTTATGCTGTTCTAATATTTGACTGTCTGAAACAAATGTTATTCATACGTCACTGATAACCGCAATCCAGTTTCGCCCCGTTTGAAGACAGTGCAATTATAGTACAGAAAGAATTATTACTCATGTTCCACTGCAGCAAAAAGTTTACCGACATAAAGAACATACTGCTTCTATAGTTAGAAATAAGCATATACAATCAATATTATGTCTTTCCCGTTATAATTTATGTATTACAAACCAGGGTCTAAAAAAGTATTGGAAATCGAAAGATTTCAAGAGTTCATTGATGAATGGATGTAATAATGCTGTTTTTCACGTGGAGGGATGAAAAGCACCACTGGTGAGGAAGACGACGAAAGTAGGTGCTTACCAGTTGGCTAACATCAAAGTAAAGGCTTCAGTGAACATCAGATGTTATTTATCTATTCATTTATTTTTATTACCTCCGCCAACGAGGTTTTGTTTTCATCCCTGTTCGTTTGTTTGTTTGTTGGTTGGTTAGTTTGTGAGCGAGACTACTGGACAGATTTCCACGAAACTTGGTAGAAGGATGGGCATTGTCCCAGAATAGACTCCATTAAATTTTGGTTTGGATCCGAATAAAGGTGCAGATCCAGGATTTTTTGTTTTTTCCACTTTCGACATTCTCGTAAGTTTTTCAGTGAATATTGCATGGATCTTGAAAAAAAATCAGGCATATTTCGGATGTTGGTATCTACGAATGTGTACAGTTTGGCGCGGATCCATTTTAAAATTTCGGAACTAGCGGATTTAAATATGCTTTTATAGGAGGGTAGTCTTTTTCCAGCTGCATATTGGGCTTTGGCGGAGGTATGCGCTCCACTGTTTGCCATTCTAGTTTTATTTATTTATTTATTTATTTATTTTGTAGAGCAGCTGACAGGAGGGAAAGTATGGTAACTGAATAACAGTGCAGAGACTTGCCATTAACATGAAGTAGATGACACGAGGGTGAGATGAGATCCCCTTTAATAAAGAGTACTCTGAAAATGCTGAAAAGTTGCAGTTGTATCGATGGAGTGAAATATACAGAGATTATACCGCCGTGTAAAAGTAAAGAGGAGAAAAGCGAAGACAGTAATGTATGGAATAAGTTTGCTGATAATTGTAGGTAAGGTGCTTGGAAAAATAGCTAATGAGAAGGTAATGCATATAAAAAAATAATTACCTCCGCCAAGGAGATTATGTTTTCACCCCTGTCCGTTCGCTTGATTACTGGTTGGTTTGTGAGCAAGATTACACAAAGACTACTGGACGGATTTCCATGAAACTTGGTAGAAGAATGGGCTTTGGCCCAGAATAGACGCCATTAAATTTTGGTGCGGATCCGGATAAAGGTGCGTATCCAGGAAATTATATTTTTTCACTTTCTTTAACATTGCAAGATAGGGCGTTTTTCGACATTTTCTCAGTGAATATTGCATGGATCTTGATGAAAACGATCAGGCATATTTAGGACGTTGGTATCTACGAATGTGTACAGTTTGGCGCGGATCCATATAAAATTCCGGATCTAGCGGATTTAAATATGCCTTTAAAGGGGGGTGGTCTTTTTCCAGCTGCATGTTGGGCCTTGGCGGAGGTATGCGCTCTAGTGAGTGCCATTCTAGTTAATGTGGTTTGGCCATGTTGAGAGGATAGAGAGCGAGAGAGACTAAGAAGGAGAGTGTACGTATGTGAGGTTGAGGAGGGGAGAGGGAGGGGGTGACCGAGATTGAGATGGAGGGATAGATTGGAGAGGTATATGAGGGGTGTGTGAGCTGGAGGGAGGGCAGTTGAATGGCGGGGAACAGGGCGACATGGAGGCGATTTGTTTGAGGTCACCCCTTAAGGGATTAAGGCGTCTTGCAATACATAGATAGATAGATTGATGTGTTAGGTATCGGGTAATTTTCGGAGTGGTAGAGAGCGTGTGGATACCAGCAAAAGTGATTCAGTGTTGGATTAAGTATGGGATGTTAATGGAACTGAAAGAGACTAGTCTAGTAGTCAAGGAGTGAGTGATCTTTTGTATGGCACATCACACCAGTTCAGTTCAAGATTCATTACTATAAATTATTTGTCATTGTATTAAAAGCCTTCCTTTTATTTATCACTATGCTGAAGCTTTCCTTCCATTCCATTCATACTTACATCACTGCTACTAATCAGCTTATCCCAATTCCTGTAGAGATCAACACTCCCCCTGCAGTTTAACCATTCGGTGTTTATTTGTAGAAATTAGCCTCATAATTCAGGTAGCACTTTTACTTAGTGCAAAAGTAATGATATCTAGAGATGGGGAGAGTACTATTAATGTAGAGGAAGCATGGCCACGCACCGTTTGCCATAAGGGTGTTGGAAGTGTTTCATTCTCGTGTAGTGTTTATGAAAAGTGGATGCTTAAAAGATGTAGTGGTGCTACAGGTAGGCTGCAAAATAATGTCGATTTGTGTGTGCGGCATGTCGATGACAGCGTGCAGAGGCAAAGATCCAGGAAATGATTGATCTTGTTTTAGAGTCTCTTGAGTATATGCGAGAGTCTTGTTATTTAGGACATTATACTGGCATATGCTGGAGGTGGAGCAAGAGCTAGATCAGTGACAAGGGTAAGGAGTGGTTGGAAGAAGCTCTGGGAGTTGTTGCCCCTCTTGACAATAAGATGGCTCTTCCTCCGTGCTAAGGGGTCCTTGTATGCAGGATGTGTTGGTAATGTAATACTGTACAATAGTAGGACCTGGCAGCAAAGAAGGAGGATTTTCATAGGCTTCAACGTACACTGATGAGAAGGATTAGATGGATGTGTAGTGCGTCCTTGAATGTCAGGTGTGGGGGGAGGGTTAGGATTCCGAATGATGAGTTGAGAGGAAGGATGGGATTTGAATATAATAGTGTTTTGATGAGAAGGCTAGACTGAAATAGCTGGGACATGTGGAAAGGATGGAGGGTGGCAATTGGGTGCGGAGGGTAAGAGGTGCTAAAGTTTACGGCAGAGATGCAAAAGGCAGACCGAAAAAGACCTGGGACGAGGGTATAAATTGCGACCTCAGAGACAGGAGAATGAACAGACAGGTGGCTAGAGATCGAGCCATTCGGTGACCAAGGCCAATGCATGCTTCCAAGTTGGAGCGTTTATAATCGGAAGAATGAATGAACAACTATTTTTTTGTGTGAAATCTGTATTTTTTCTCTAACTAGCCATTCAGGCCAGACCGTATCTAATAATTTCCTACTTACTTTTATCAGGTGATATTTACATCATGCTTGTCTGTTTTTACACTATCCCCAACAGAGTTGCCACCGTCACATGAGTATATTAATTAGCCATAATTTCAATTCACTCCCTATGTACACCTGGCTGGAGGAAAGTAACAGCCAGGGTTTCACATCAGCTGAGGAACTACTTAGGTAGTTCGATGCATTTCCAAACTAATCAAACATCACTGTCACCCCGAGCTGGGGTAAGTAAGCTGGACAAAAATGTCTTCACTCGGTATGAAATCCTAGCCACATCATCTCTTTAGCCAAGGGTAGGAGAACTTATTTCATTATGAGCTGTTGCATCTCATTTACCTTCTTTCATGGCCATAAAATGCCTGTTGCCCTATATTTTATTGAGCGCTATATTTTTCATTGTTCTTGAAGTGAAAAAAAAAATATATATATAAATAAGCCTTCATCATTCCCATGCCAATCAGTTTTCTCTGGGTACAAACTAGCCGAACCAATCCCACAAACTCTTATATTTTTGCATGTCCTACACAGAATTATATGCAGAATTTTCTTTCCACAACAAACACCATCTTTCGTACAAAGCCACTCAACTTGAGATATACTCGTTACGGGGAGGCGGTAGCTCGATCGGTAGAGAGTTGGCTTGCGGTCCCGTGGGACCCAGGTTCGAATCCTCGCTGGTGCAGGGAACAGTTTAAGGATTTGAATTTCATTAAATCAGGCTTTACTGATCTACCAGAAGACCCGCCGACATGTCGTAAAAATAACCCCGCTAATACCAATACACCAGTCCTGTATGAGACAGCCCTAGCATGTATTCAATATGGACGGTGGGTGTTAAGCGCCGAAGTGGTGACATGTAGACTGTAGGAGGACGACTGGGCCTTGATAGCAGGCTGTGAAGCCTATGCCCAGAGTCGGACACATAAAAAAAAAATAAAAAAAAACCTTCTGTCCCACCACCCACCACCATCCTAATTCTTCTTGTTACCTCATCTCTACCTCGCAAATCCCCCTTCACAGCTAGGGGCTCTCTCTTAGTTGAATAAAATAATCCTAGATACACCACATTGAGGAGGTTTTAATCTCGAAACAAAAACGGCAGAGCTTTAAGTCAGAAGAAAATTATGGGATTAAGACTCGTTGGACATACTCGTACTGTCACGGCATTAAACAAATATGGCTTTCATGGGAGCGACTTGGAGGCATCAGAACAACGTAACTTAGCTAACTTTACCTTCCCTAAAATGGCATATAAGTGTCTATTACCTACTGGTTTACTCCATCAAATTTGTCATACCTTGCATTTCCCCCTAGTCTAAACGGTCTGCCCCATCTGTCGGGAGGCACACATCGCTTGTTAGGGTTTTTACGCACACACACACACCATAAAAAAATGGGAAATATTGTTGTATCTCATTAGCTCTTTTCTGGCACATATACACATTTTGGCAAAAAATAACTGTATTGTATGAAAACGACCATCAATTTAAAACACCCCATTTTCTTTCGCTGTCCTGAGGAAGTTCCGATGTAGCAGTGTCTCTTTTATGAACGTCTTTAACACATTTCTTTACTCTTCTTGCACACCTGGTGACTGAATTGCTTAATTGCTTTTATCCACTAAATTACGTTTTCATAATCAATGAATGGATGCAAAGACAAACCCGAAATTCATATATGTTTTTAGATACCTGATTGGTAACTTGCAGTGTTACGTTATTGAATAAGAACTATAAAATATGCTTGTACTTGTACTGATTTAAAGTTTGTGAAGAAAAAGATGAATCAGGGCGCAGTTGTACCTCCAGAGCACTAAGGGATATTATGGTTCTGACGGCATGCCACTGCCTCGTTAGACAAGTCGGCTCCTCCGAGGTGTATCAGAGTTATTACACTCAGCAACCCAGTCACTTGGTCATATGTTGAAAATGCAACAGGCCTCATGCAAAAACTAAGCCTATCGATCTTCAAGGTTCTAATCCAACATCTTCCTTTCTCCCCATTTTCCCAATTAATCGCAGATTCAGGACGCTTTTGTGTCAATGACTGGATCACCTTTTAATTTGCTGCTATGCATATATTTTAGGATTATGCTAAAGAAAAAGTCAATGGATTTTCAAAATTCTGTACATTCCATCTCTTCCCATCCACCCACCAAACCACATATTAATGGACACTATACCTCAGTGACCTAGCCACCATATGTTTTGAAACTCTGTACATACATGAGGCCTATGGTTAAGGTAAGCCCCGTGAATTATCAAGGTTCTACATCCCTCACCTCCCATAATGCATCGCAGTGTGTGGATGGTACAGCTCAGTAACCAGGCCATCTATTGTGCAACCTTACACACAGACGACAGTCTTAAAGTAAAGGTGAAGCCTATTAACTCTCAAGGTTCTTGGCCTCTCCCACTCCCAAGCAACCCCCACCCCATGCGTCACGCTCTGTAGATTCCGTTTCATTGTAACCAACCCATGTTTATTTTATATAAATGTATGCACATAATTAGCCTGCGGCAGATACAAAAGTCTAGTGATTTTCAGCATTATTATTGTCTTACGCATGCCAGCCCCCACTCTTCTTGTCCCATATTGCAGAAGACAAATCCTACCGATGTTCTAGGGTTTAGGTCCACCGCCAACCGCCATCATTTTTAATCCAAGGTAAAACAGATGAGCTCCACCCCAGGTACCTGGATGCGACACGTGGGTGCGGATGATATTGCCTGTGGGACAGAAGAAAGATACTCGTATGGATGACCTGACTATGTGTGATATGAAGGGGCATTGCGTTTCACTAACCACTGTTGAATACCTTGCCTACTCCATATTTTTCTTCCCATGTTTATAAATCTTGTTAACTTCACAGGGATAGGATGCTGCTGCTGAGTAGGATGATGACCTTGATGATGATGCGGATAGTGATAGCGGAATGAGTATTTTCCTTATTCCCACAGCTCCGGGGCGTCCTGATCCTGGAACAATAGTGGAAGTCAATTCCACCTGCATCACTCTGAGGCTGTATGTTTGGCCAGAGCTTGGGTGTCCCATCGACCATTGGAAGGTATGGTAAACTGGTTGCAAATTATTACAACTGTTTCCTTCGCGAAAACCCGAATATCAGAAAGAAAATAAGCAAGTAAACGTATATAAATTGATATGTTAAATCCCAATTAACCCGGGGGCGTTACTTTTTTACCACGCTACCGAACGTTTAAATCTATAAACTATAATTAGGCAAACAAAATCATCTGGATATGGTATCAATAAGAAAAATGTAATTGTTTAGAAGGGTAAAAAAAAACAGTGACTTGCAGAATTTATTTAGATAACATAACAGAGGAAGGAAAAAGCAAATGAGTAAAAAAAATAATCCATACATCATATTACAGGTGTCCTTCATTCATTAAAAAAATCTGTAACAGTTGGACTTGAAGAGCCGTAGGTTGATGTCTGGGGGGGGGGGGAAAAACCACTCTGGGGAAGGGAGTTCTAAAGAGATGCAGTTCGGGGAATGAAAGAATTGTGATAGCCAGAAGTTCCGCATATGGCAGTGTGACAGTCCAGTCATGAGTGCTGCCAGATGCCCGTGTAGCGGGGGGGAAGGCATGGAGAGGTGGTGCAATTGACGCAACTTCGTTTGAGCATTTGCCGTAAAAGTATCTGTAAAAATAATGCAAGAGAGGCAACATTCATTTATAAAGAGCATAAAAAATTATTGTGGACGATTTACTTGAACTGTAGCTGTCTCAGTAGAATACATTCAGATATATTCCGGTGGATCCACCAGTACAATTACTTTCTGTTCACTTTAACCTGAAGTAATATTGCCATCCATTCCTGTATATGTTAATTGTAAAAACGTGATGCAGTAAGGATGTACAGCAGTAGGACTGATGTATTCTGCCACTGAATTACAGGAAATAAGCAAAAATAAATAAGTTAATAAATACAAAATAAGCACGAAAATCTTCGCAAATAACTTACAGAAGTGGATGTTTCTTGGTTAATTAACCCAGTTAGTATTTTCCTGTCACGTTTAAATTTAATAATGAAGGATTCTGTTCGCTTCCCTCATCGCAGTTTCTTTTTCCCCAGAGTTATTATGAAAAACACAAATATTATATTCTTTTTGTGTAAAAGCAGCTTCTCTAGGACTGATCTGTCCAGTGTTTTCGTTGACTTGCGTAGTTTCTGATTTTGTACAGGGGTATTCGTCCCTGTCTGGAGCATATTACTGAATATGTGTGTTGGGGGTTGGGGGAGAGGGAGAGGGGACTCATCACAGAGTTCATTTATCTAAACATGGTCAGATCAAAGGCTTTTTGTCTTATCAGCTACTGTCCTCTGTCTGACTGTGATCTTTCTCTTCGCCTTTGTGTTGCATCTCCCTCTCTATTAATATTATTTTGAAGGTTACTTCTCCTCTGAACTGTCTGCTTGCATCCCTTTCCATTTACGGCTGGCTACACAATTTAATTGGTCCCATATCCATGAACCTTTTAAATGGATGAATTCACAGGCCTACTTCTTCCTTAGCCTTTATCATTCTTTTTCTGTGCCTGCCCTCCTTTCTTCCTATTTCTCCTATATTTCCTGTCACTTCTTACTGCTTTTCTTTCCTTTACAGGTGGCATTACATTGAATGACAAGCCAGATGGTTTCCTGTAAGCCAAGAAACCATTTACAACGCTGGGTGGTAACCATATAACCAAACCATACGTGCTCCCTACGTGTCAGCAAGTGGGTTGGTGGAGGGTTAGTGCCCCTCCCCGTAAAAAAAAATAACTCAAAGTCAAATGGCCACCCCTTACGGGATTATGGTGTCTGGCAATAGATAGATAGATAGAATTCACAGGTATTTTTAGTTTTTCATTCACGCTACTGCTTTAATTAGTCTGTCTCTGGAAAAGGACTACTTGCAGGTTTTTAACCTTTGGTTCTTTAATCTTATGAAAATGCACCCAAGTAGCCTATTGGTTAATTATCACGCGCATGCTTGCGTGTCCAAACTTGCATTGATTTTTTTTTTATTTTTTTTATTTTTATTTTTTTTATGTGTCCGACTCTGGGCATAGGCTTCACAGCCTGCTATCAAGGCCCAGTCGTCCTCCTACAATCTACATGTCACCACTTCGGCGCTTAACACCCACCGTCCATATTGAATACATGCTAGGGCTGGCTCATACAGGACTGGTGTATTGGTATTAGCGGGGTCATTTTTACGACATGTCGGCGGGTCTTGTACAGTACACTCTGGCCATGGCTATCCAGTCAAACGCTGACTAAATGCATCAATGTAGGTTATATATTCAGTGACTTTACTGTCCATTTTTTTTTTTTTTTTTATCTATTCAGCTTCTAAAGTCGAACACATTCTCTCCATCTCTCCCGCCAAAGAAGTTTCCATTCTGGGAGATTTCGGTGCACACCACCAACTATGGCTTTCCTTGCCTTTCCTGCATTCATCTACTGAAAAAGCCTACACCATCTTTCCCAGCAAAAAAAAAAAAAAAAAGAAAGAAAAAAAAGCACCATGAACAGCACCCTATTTGTATCCCAGTCTGTTTCAGAGAGACCTCCGGCATTATTGAACTCTTTCTTAAAATTAATAATGTGCTTAGCTGACAAAATTTTCTTTCCTTTGAGCTCCTTGGATCATAACTGTATTTCTACAAATTTGGTTATTACTCAAGTTCTGTGAATTCTCCCATCAAACGATGTGTTGTTTAATCATGCTTGATTTAATGTTGTCCAAAATAAGAAGGTTTTTATTACTAAACATACCAGTGCAAACTTGCCCCTCACTCATAAACTTTAGATGTTTCACCCAGGAAGCATGCTAAATCAATTACTTGACTTACCAGCAGCAGCATTATCCCTTCCAAATGCAATAAATTCTTTCATAAACTCTCCTCTCTCGTCTCATGCCAAACTCCTGCAACTTTGTTTTTTTCCACCTTCCCTGATCTTTTTGTTCTGTTGGCTCTATTCCTGTTTCTTAATCTAACAACGCTGTGTTTATGTAATATTAGGCTACCTGCTATCTCTCATCCAGACTCAAGATTGAACCCAGTAACAAAGAAACTAGTCACTATGAAGTTGCTGATCATTGACCATGATTTAAGCAACCATGGCAGGAGCAGACATGTCCAGAAAAATCGATTCTTTATGCTAAAATCAAATGCAAGGGTGACAGTGGCAAAGGAAAGAGAGGTAATGATGAAATGGAAAAAAGTAGCCATCAAGCTCATTATGGGAACTCACTCTGATTTGGCAGAGTCTCTCCCGCTCCAGTAGTTGCCGGTTTCTCGCCATATAGAAAACTTCCGACCACAATATTTCTGTTACTATGGTAAGCTGAGCAAAAATATCACATGGGTAGGTGTGTAATTACAGTTCCAAGAGGATGATGTGCATCTGTGATCATCTTGCAGTGGCCACTAAATTAGGCACACTGCCACAGCCACGTGATTTTCTGATTGCCGGATTTCATGGATTAAATTTTTCGAATTGCTGTATAGCCGTAGGGTTATATTTTGAAATTAGGACTCACAAGCAAGACTAATCCTGGTTTAATCGTAACCTAACCTAACCTAATGTCTCCCCTGTATAACATTTCGAAAAACTGAATCCGTGAAATCTAAATCAGGCAGTCCGTAAAATCACAATATTAGTACTGCTGCACCACTGAGCCTGCTTTGCAGTACCCCTGTTGCAGTCCATGGCTTAAATTATCCAGCTATTCAGCTACAAGTGTCTTTCCTATTGTGCCTCTTTATTGACTCATTTTGCCAAAATTAGTTGAAGACCTTGTCTTTCCTGCTCTGTGGAAGAAATCTTTACTGATTCACGCATCTAGAATTCTCATACATGGGTCATACCAGTCTCACACCCATACGGTGAGCATGACCATAATCCTTTCTTCCTCAGTATTCAGTCTTTGTATTATTTAATAATCCCCGTAGGAATAGCAGTGTCTCTTTCTTGCACTACTCGGCATTCTAGTTCATTTTCATATTTTCATCATCGAACAAAACACTTTTTTTTTTACCCATTTGCATTTTATCGTCACTCTCAAATCATTGCTCAGAATGTCACAGTGGCTGAAGGCAAGATCAAGAAAATTACCAGGTCTCCTCAAGCTCGTAACAACATATTCCTGTTGTGAGCAGCAATGTCACCCGCAGTGGTTCAGTCCGCGTGGTAAATCTAGAGCTCTTCTTATTTTGACACATACCTTGTATATTTAGATTTGTAAATTGCCTGCAATGTAAGCAGCCAGTTTAAATATGAAATAATTTCCGAAACTAAAAATGTCAGAATTAGCTTAAGAATTATTCCGTTATCAAAGAAAATTATAGATGATTATAAAGTTTTACATATAACGGTGACTGACATTTGAAAATAATTATTCACCCACAGTGTACACCTACGTCCTCATGTTGCACGACATCCACCCACGGTGTGCACCTACGTACGTGTATTGCACTACATCCATACACCATGTACACCTACGTCCGCATGTTGCACTATATCCACCCTCGGTGTACACCTACGTCCGCATATTGCACTATCCCACTACTGCTGACGTCAATATCTGTGCGTGGGAAGACCTGGTAATTCTCTGGACCTTGGTTGGAGGTTTATCAGTCTATGGTGTCATCGGTGAAGCAGGCATATCACCACCTACATCAAACCCTTCACTATGGTTGGGGCTCTTGGATATTTTATTCAGGCTAAGAGAAGAGTTTGTTCAACCAAGAGAATTCCATGCAGTCGGAAAACGTAATTTCTCCAATCCAGTGACTTATCTTTCGTTTGTTGTTGTTGCTGCCTCCAGATGACTGGATTCAATTTTAGAAAAGCTTCTACAATATGGCTCGAGACTGCTAAAGCTTATACATAAATCCCTTAATTTCAAAGAGCTTCCACTCCATATTTTTGATTAAATACCCTTGGGAAAGTAATAATATAATACAAGTTTTTCAGGCTAAATGGGTTCATAAACTGCTTTAGCAACCCATTCCCAACTGTTGCTACAAACACCAGACGATTATGTTCACCTCAGTTTTTCCGCACTGGACAGGTTAATAAAAGCTTGTATCTTACCCAGCCATTTCTCCTGAGATGAACACGATATTTTGTAATTGTAAGACGACACGAAAGAAGTCAGAGTTCGTCGTCGGAGTGAGGAAAGTAAAAATGTAATTTCTGCATAAAATATATATATTGTCTAGCAATTAACATATGTTCATCAGTGAGTACCCTAAAACTTTAACAGATTCTTTTGCCTAATTCCTTTGCTCCGAATTTGTAATTTTATATATATTTTTATCAATAATACTTCTAGACTTTTTTTTTTATTCAGCTTAAGCAGAGAAATTTAATAATCATCATGTTAGCCCATTAGCTCCCAGGGTTCCTATGTGAGAGGCTGTGCCGGAATGGTGCTAAGCGTACTGCCCTCCGCCTATTGGCTCATAGTCGTGAAACTCATAGGTCCCTACCCAGGTGTTCCCTTCTTTATTAACCTTTGAAAATGCCCCGTTCCGTCCTATACTGAGGACACTGAGCGCAAGTGGGTTAATGAAGGCAGTTTCTAAGACCCGTCGTTGCAAACGATCTCCGTAAAAAATAAAATTATGTGGAAAAAGAGTATAATAAAAAACACGTTGTCATAGTAATGGGGTTCAAGCTGGTTCAAGCTGGTAGATTTGCGTGGCATTAAGTTCCAGGTCAGTGTCTGTTGGATGAGATACAAAAGCTTTCTTTGTGTTAGCTACATAGCCATAATATGTAGTGAATATTCTATTACATACCGAAACATAAATGCAGAAAAAAAGAGCTGTTACGTCACGTTATTAATATTATTCAAAAGTACAGCAACTAAGTTACAAATCAACCATGCAACGGATTTTTCCCATATGTAGTCTAAGTTACTGGCAGAATGGCTGACACTCGACAGTTAACATAGTTAAATCGTCTTGAATCAAGCTATGTTAGCGATAAGTGATAGGTCATACCTGTGGTTGGAGATTCACTTAAATATTAATATTACAATGACAGGCAATTTGTTTTAAAAACAAATATCTTATGTGATTTTTTTTTAAATATGGGAAATAATAACAATTGCAGGCCTCTAGCAAAAGAATTCAAAGGCCTTACAACCAGTATCAAAACGTGCAGAGAACAATGAGAAGAAACTGACATGTGCATTTTTTATTCATGTACAGAAATTAAATTGGAGCCTAGAAAGGAAATGCCGACTGAATCATAAATGGGAAAGAATATGCTACTGTCTGAGAAATATCTAAATGGAGAACAACAGAGTATGATCATTTGTTAGACAGCACATTGAAAGTGTTTATACTTAAATTTGGTATTTTCGGGTGAAGTATGAGTTATAATCCAATGTTTAGTTCTTGATTCTGTGTATTGCTTTAAGGTGGAGCGAGCCACTGAAGAGCATGGAAAATTGTGGGAACCACTTTATGCTCGCGTGACACGAGACAAGACAGATTTGAGCTTATGCAACCTGCCTTCAGGATCTCCTCATCTGTTACGAGTGACAGCCGCCTCAACAGCTGGGGACACCTCGGCAGTGTACCGTGTAACCACAAAGGACACCAGTGCAGGTTAGACTTGCCTTCGTAAAGAGTTCTATCTGTCTGTTTATATATAACTGGGCCATAATCCTATCCTCCGCCATTTGGCTGCTCTCCCTCCATCTTACACCACCTCTTTCATATATCTCTATCCCAATCCTCCATCTCCTCCTCGGCCTCACCCCCCATCCCTTCATTTCGCTCACATACACTTTTTTAGTCACTCTTATTGTCCATCCTCCCCACATGGCCAAAGCATCTCAGAGTATTTCACCTAATGCTTACAATCACTTCACATGAACAAAACAATGTTCCATCACTTCCTCTATCGTCTGACTCAAGGCCCATAAACCCAGAGTTTATGGGCCGTGGTCTGGCTCTCCACGTCAGTTCGTATGTTCTTCTGAGGTAACTTACTACCACTGATCTCGTCCTTGTATCCTTACAACAATGTCCAAGTTTACTGCTATACACTAAATTACGAGTCACAGTAGCACAATGCAGCAACTTTTTTTTTTCCAGTGCTCACTGCTCTTTTCCATTATCACTGCATACAGTGAACCTGCAACTTTTTTCCCCCTGCCGTACCCCTCAATGCACTTCATCATCAACACTTCAGTTCTTAATTATCACACTGCCTAAATAATGGAATGCACTCACTTTCCCCATTTCCTAATCATTCAGCCTTATAAAGCATTTTGTGACTTAATTTCTTTCAAAAAGTATAATTTTACACTTAGTTACATTCGCTTTTAGATTTCGCTTCGTACATATACGCCAAATTCATTCACTAAACTTTGGAACTTCCATTCGCAGTCTCTCAGCAACGAACATACCACCATTTCCTGCCCTACCATGGATTTCTTGTATATT
>JAGKTI010019135.1:0-17197 GCA_018397915.1 Birgus latro | reverse complement strand
AGAAGTGAAGCCAGTGAGTGTACAGTGAGATTGGATGGGAAGGATATGGAGAATGTGAGTGAATTTAAGTACTTGGGCAGTGTGATGAGTAAGGATGGTAGTCTGGAGGGTGAAGTGCTCGAAAGGGTGCAGCAGGGAAGGAAGTGAAAAAATTGTTACATGACAGTATTGTGATACCAACTCTGACATATGGAAGTGAAGCTTGGACACTGTTGAAGGACAGAAGTCAAGAGTGAGAGCAGTGGAAATGAGTTATTTGAGAGGAGCATGTGGAGTCACATGGAGAGACAGACTAACAAATGAGGAAGTGAAGGAGCGTTGTGGTGTGGTTGAGGATGTGATGGGAAGCGTTAGGAGAAACACGTTAAGGTGGTTTGGGCATATGGAGAGGATGGAGAGTGAAAGATTGACGAGGAGAGTGTATGTGAGTGAGGTGGAGGGGGCGAGAGGGAGGGGGAGGCCGAGGATGAGATGGAGGGATGGTGTGGAGAGGTATATGAGAGAGTTGGGAGCGTGGTAGTGAAATGGCAGGGGACAGAGTGACATGGAGGCGATTTGTTTGTGGCCACCCCGTTCGGGATTGAGGCGTCTGGCAATAGATAGATAGATAGATTATGATATTTTCAAAAAGTTTTCATCAGTAGCTGTTTGACTGTAGGGGGGTTTCAAGAATATCCCCCCAGTATCCCTGCTTGTCATATGAGGCGACAAAAAGGGTTGGTGGTGGGTTAGTGCCCCACCCCGTAAAAAAGAACTAAATAAACAAGTGAATAAAGCACCTCGGACCAGGACGGACCATATGTTGATAACTAAGGAATGGATAAAGGACATTCTGAGGGTGGGGACATGGAACATGAAAGGAGTGAATGATGAAGTGAAAGAGAGAGAGACTCTTCAGGTGTTTGAGGATGCAAGAGTGGATGTATGTGGACTGACTGACAAAGTAAATGGAAAGGTGAAAGGGTGAGAGAATGGGAATACGGTTTAGGAATATGTGTGGGAGTTAATGAGAAAGAGGGCAAGAGAGGGAGTATGTCTGATGATAAGCAAGAAGTGGAAGGACAATATAAGAGAGTATGGAACAGTGTGTGCAAGGATTGTATAGGTGAGGATGAAAGTAGGTATACAAGCTTGGGTGATTGTATGTGCATATGCGCCGACAGAGGACCGAATGGCAAGAGTGAAAGATGAGTTTTGGGCAAGTGTAGAAGCATGTATGGACAAGTTTGAGAGGAGCAAGAGAGTGTTTTTAATTGGAGACATGAACTGCAAAGTTGGGAATGTATGAGTGGATGGAGTGGTTGGTTAGCGGAGTGTGCCAGCTGAGGTGGATGAGAATGGTAGTGCCTTGGTGGACATCTGTGCTGGTAAGAGGTTGGCAATAGCCAACACCTACTTTCGGCACAAGATGATCCACAGGTATACATGAAGAGTCATGAGGAGAATGGATGGTGAACTTGTAGAACAAAAGGCGATGATAGATTACATGTGTGTAGATGAGCGAATGAGAAGACAAATGTTGGGTGCAAGAGTGTGGAGAGGGTGGGGGAATGGAATCTCTGACCATCACTTAGTGATGGCCAAGGTAAGGCTGCAAAGAAAGTGGGTGAAGAGACCAAGGGAAAGACAGGAGGAAATAGCTCCTGTGAGAAGAATGGAGAAGTTACAAGATAGTGAGAAAATGGCAGAGTATAAGGGCACAGTAGAAGAAAGATTGGGAAGGTATGAGTCAGAGCAGTTGGAAGGGGTGGAAGATGTATGTGAGATTTTCACGGAAGAGATAGGCACAGTGTGTGAGATGGTTTGCGGAGTGAGGAGGAGATGCAGGGGTGTGCAAGGGGACAGGATGGTGGAATGATAAGGTGAAACGAGCTGTGGAACAAAAGAAGGAGGCATATAGTGAATGGCTAGCGAGCAGAGGTTGGGGAGAAGATGAGAGACAGAAGAGAGAGGTATATGTGAGCTGGAGAAGAGAGGTGAAGAGATTGGTGAAGGAGAGTAAGAAGAAAGTGGATGAGTTTGGGAGGAATCGGAGTGTAAAATGGAGGGAGAGTAAGAAATTGTTTTGGAAGGAGGTAAAGAAAGTATGACAGTGTGAAAGGGGATATAGTAGGGGAGTGAAAGATGGGAATAATAAATTGCTGGTGGACAAGAGCGAGAAATTGAGGACATGGAGGGAGCACTTTGAGAATTTGCTGAATGTAGAGAGTTAGAGCAGTGTGAGCATAAGTGGTTGGGGAATGGCTGGGAGAAGAAGAGGTGAGAGGAGGGAGGAAGATCAGTAGGGCAGATGAAGTGGAAGCAATGAAGATATGGGAAAAGCCCCAGGAATTGATGGAGTGTGTGGTGAAATGCTGAAGTATGGGGGTGAGATTGTTGTGGAGTGGATATGGAAGATTGGCTTGGGAAGAGGGAAGGGTTCCAGATGACTGGAAATCAGGTATAACTGTTCCTTTATATAAAGAAAAAAGGGGAGAGAGAAGTATGTGGTAACCACAGCGGTATTTGCATTCTTAGTGTGACTGGAAAAATAAAATATATGGTAGAATACTTATTGATAGGGTTAGGCATATAACAGAGGAGTTAGTTTGTGAAGAACAAAGGGGATTTAGGAAGGGAAAAGGGTGTGTAGATCAGATATTTGTTCTAAGATGTTTAGTGTAGAAGTATCTAGAGAAGGGAGAGAAAGTGTATGCTGCCTTCATGGACTTACGACAGAATAGATAGGCAAGGTATGTGGAAGGTTTTAAGAATATATGGAGTGGAGGGGAAATTGTTTAGTGCTGTGAAGTGTATGTACGAAGGAGCTAGGGCTACTGTGCGAGTGGATGGTGAGCTGAGTGAGTTCTTTGATCTGAATGTGGGACTGAAACAGGGTTGTGTGATGTCTCCATGGCTGTTTAATATATACATGGATGGGGTTGTAAAGGAGGTGCAGTGGATGTGGGGGGTGGCTCTAATGAATGAGGGTGAGATGTGAAAGATTCTGATGTTGTTGTTTGCTGATGATACAGTATTGTTGAGTGAAGATGAATGGGAGATGCAAGGTTTGTTGAATGAATTTGGGGCAGTGTGTAGGAAGAGGAAACTGAAAGTCAATGTAAACAACAGTAAAGTTATGGTGTTTGAGAGAAATGAAGTCACAGAATGCACAGTGAGGTTGGATGGTGAGGATATGGAGAATGTGAGTGCATTCAAGTACTTGGGTAGTGTGATGAGTTAGGATAGAAGTTTTAGGGATGAAATACTTCAAAAGGTACAGCAGGGAAGGAGAGTTGTTGGTTTACTGAAAGCAGTGATGAGAAATAGGGAGGTCAGTATGGAAGTCAAGAAGTCACTGCATGATAGTGTTGTGATCCCTACCCTGACGTATGGAAGTGAGGCATGGACCTTGCTAGAAGGTAACAAGAGTGAGAGCAGTGGAAATGGGTTACTTGAGAGGAGCATGTGGAGTAACATGGAGGGACAGGTTGATGAATGAAGAAGTGAAGGAACGTTGGGGGGTGGATTAGGAGATTAGGAGAAATACAATGAGGTGGTTTGGACATGTGGAGAGAATGTAGAATGAATGACTGACTAAAAGGATGTATGCACATGGGGTGGAGTGAGGGAGAGGGAGGAGAAGACTGAGGATGAGGTGGAGGGATGGAGTTGAGAGGTATATGAGGAAGGGGGGAGTGAGCTGGGGGGAGGGTAGGCAAATGGTGGTTGACAGAGAGACTTGGAGGTGTTTTGTCTGCGGCCACCCTTTGCGGGATTAGGGCGTCGGGCTATAGATAGACAGATAGACAGACATACTTCCCCCCTCCGGGTCTTTTAGTCCAGCCATTCCCACCCTAACATTTCCTCATTCACTACTAACATCTAGCTTATTAAATAGGTATTGTGAATGAGAACAAGAGAAACAGCTGAGCACCATCAAGTGCACAAGGTCTGAATGCTACGGCACGATGCTGCTCTAGATATACCAAAAGGAGGTCCATAGGTTGTGAGTACAGTGATCCCATGGTTATCGTGCATAACTGGTACTGAACCAAGTGCATGATAATGAAAGAGCACAATAATGAAAGCACAGAACCTATGGGAGTTATCCTACCATAATTGGTACTGCTGGGCACACCACTCTATCTATCTATTGCCAGATGCCTTAATCCCGTGAGGGGTGGCCACAAATAAATCGCCTCCACGTCGCTCTGTCCCCCGCCATTTCACTGTCCTGCTCCCAGCTCACACCCCCCCTCTATATACCTCTCCACTCCGTCCCTCCCTCTCATCCTTGGTCTCCCCCTCCCTCTCCCCCCCCTCCACCTCACTCACATACACTCTCTTCGTCAGTCTCTCACTCTCCATCCTCTCCATACGGCCAAACCCCTTAATGTGTTCTTCCTAACGCTTCCTATCACATCCACACCACAATGCTCCTTCACTTCCACATTTGTCAGTCTGTCTCTCCATGTGACTCCTCATGCTCCTCTCAAATAACTCATTTCCATTGCTCTCACTCTAGACTTCTGCCCCTCCAACATGGCCCAAGCTTCACTTCCATTTTTTAGAGCTGGTATCACAATACTGTCATGTAGCAGCTTTTTCACTTCCATGCTGTTTCTTATCACTGCTTTCAATGAACCAGAAACCTTTCTTCCCTGCTGCACCCTTTCAAGCACTTCAGCCTCTAAATTTCCATCCTTACTCATCACACTACCCAAGTACTTAAATGAACTCACATTCTCCATATCCTCCCCATTCAATCTCACTGTACATTCACTGACTTCACTTCTCTCGAAGACCATCACTTTACTCTTCCCTACATTCACCTTTAGATTCCGTTTCTTACACACACTCCCAAATTCATCCACCAAGCCTTGCAGCTCCCCTTCATCTTCATCTAACAACACAGTATCATCTGCAAACAACAGTACAGGGAGTTCCCAAACACTGCCCTCTCCCCCTAGGGCCGCTCCAACATCCACTGCCCTACATCACACATAAACCCAAATTTCCCTCCTATAACAATTTAAGACCACTAAATAAACAGTTACCATTTTGGTAATTGTCAGAAACACACACAGGCATGGACAGCTTAACAGAAAATGATGAAAAGGAATAGGTAAGAAAAACATACTGTATAGAGACCTGATATGGGCTTAAGGTAAGGGGCTCTGAGGCTAGGGGGTGGAGAGTTGGTGATCACCACCTGGGATTAACACTTTGAGTAGAGACTCATCTCTTAATCCTTCAAAGCCATAAGAAATCACAGATTTTGCACTATCATTTCAGAAGAAACCAGCTCAGGTGTGGAATAACGATGTTTTTTAAACAAAAAAATGTGCAATAACGGCAGGAGTGCAGATTTTCATCTTGCAATGATAACGAAAAATGCCCTAACCAAGTGCTCGATAACCAAGGGGTCACTGTACCTAGCCAATGTTTAACTTGATGACTTTTTACTCTAACAAACAATCTGCATTACCTGAGTCCTTTGGAAATCTCAGTTTAGGATATAATGCTTAAAGACACTACACTCCGAAGGCAAGCAAACAGAGGGTTTTATTCTAA
Organism: Birgus latro; assembly: GCA_018397915.1. Classification (NCBI taxonomy): domain Eukaryota; kingdom Metazoa; phylum Arthropoda; class Malacostraca; order Decapoda; family Coenobitidae; genus Birgus; species Birgus latro. The sequence goes on along the minus strand of JAGKTI010019135.1, from coordinate 11,641 downwards.
AAACCTGCCATTTTATTTTTTACTGCTCTCATAGGCACTCTTTAATCAAAATTGGAGAAAGGAATAAAACAAAATATACTGTTACACAGAAACCTATTTTCAGCAAGTGGATATCAAAACTCACAACGAATCGCCTGATGTTACGTCGCCAGGAACGGAGACCAGAATGCCAAATAACATGCAGCACTTCTCGATCATAGTTGACATGCACACCCTCATGGGTGATAGCAAAGGAGAATGCCACTGCAGAGTGAGCCTCTGCCATCCCTGCTGCAGTTGTGCTTCACCAGCCCTTGTGCAATCTGTTGGTGAAACATATATAACACAGTGAACATTAACCAAGATTTATGATTTCAATAATCATATTCATCATCTTCACCTGCCCGCTTGTGCAATATGTTGGTAAAACAAATACACCACAGTGAACATTTAACCAAGACTTCAATTAACCCTTTCACATACCAGTGATGGGCTGGGCAGTTGTTCGTTTGTCAACCTCTGACGTCAGTATGACAACTTTGCCCGTCATCCGATGTAATCTCTAAAGAAAAATTTAGGGAGTTGTCATTTCTGTTGGATGACAAGCAAAAGTGGGCGGAGCTAAGCCTGCCACAGCTGGAGCATGCATGCTCACTTGGTTATTGGGCTCAGTGTTGTATGAGGGTCCTCACAGGTAGGATGTACACCTCTTGACCTCCCACTGAACACTTATGCTCCGCTTTCTCTCGTAATTTACAGCGTTATTATTGAAGAAAATACAAAAAGTAATGCATTATTGGAAAGGAAATGAATTCTGCTACATACTGAAGCAAAAAATATTATTATATCTTGAATATTTTGGGGGGGCAAATAATTTTTTAATGGAAAGTGTAAAACTTAAGCTTGTCAGCTAACTTCTACTCATTTTTTTTGCATTTTATTTTAAATATACTGCCTTTATGAACAATGAAACCAAAGTGACCTTTCTATGATGAATAGTAACTTTCCTACGAGCATTAGAAGTAAACTATCTCTACGCGACTGTTGTGAAAGCTCTTGAGCGACAGTTGCGCAACACAGCCAGAATTTGCGCGCACCCCTATAAGGGAAAGGGTTAACATAATCACCATCTTATAGATTAAAAAACTACTGCATTATGTGAAAATTGCTTTAGGTGAGGATTACCTAGAAAAATTATGATTAAAAAAAATGAAGGTATTAACCCGCTGAGTCCCACCAACATGCGATGCACGTCCCTACTTTTTTCCACGGAGAGACCCACCGATGTGCATCATACATCTGTCAGTTGCAAGGCCCGTCGTCTGCACATTTTTCAAGATTCGCGGGGGATTTTTGGTAGGCACATGTGAGAGAGACGAAGGGGAGCTGCAAGGCTTGGTTGATGAGTTTGGGAGAGAGTGTAGGAAACGGAATCTAAAGGTGAATGTGGGGAAGAGTAAAGTGATGGTCTTCAAGAGAAGTGAAGCCAGTGAGTGTACAGTGAGTTTGGATGGGAAGGAAATGGAGAATGTGAGTGAATTTAAGTATTTGGGCAGTGTGATGAGTAAGGATGGAAGTCTGGAGGTTGAAGTGGTCGAAAGGGTACAGCAGGGAAGGAAGGTTGCTGGTTCCTTGAAAGCAGTGATAAGAAACAGGGAGGTGAGCATGGAAGTGAAAAAGTTGTTACATGACAGTATTGTGATACCAACTATGACATATGGAAGTGAATCTTGGACACTGTTGGAAGGACAGAAGTCAAGAGTGAGAGCAGTGGAAATGAGTTATTTGAGAGGAGCATGTGGAGTCACATGGAGAGACAGACTAACAAATGAGGAAGTGAAGGAGCGTTGTGGTGTGGTTGGGGGACGTGATGGGAAGCGTTAGGAGAAACACGTTAAGGTGGTTTGGGCATGTGGAGAGGATGAAGAGTGAAAGATTGACGAGGAGAGTGTATGTGGGTGAGGTGGAGGGGGCGAGAGGGAGGGGGAGGCCGAGGATGAGATGGAGGGATGGAGTGGAGAGGTATATGAGAGACGGGTGTGTGAGTTGGGAGCGTGGTAGTGAAATGGCAGGGGACAGAGTGACATGGAGGCGATTTGTTTGTGGCCACCCCGTTCGGGATTGAGGCGTCTGGCAATAAATAGATAGACAGACATGTGGGAGACCTTCCTATACCTGCTGTCAAGCAGGGATACTCCCTGGCCTCACCCTCCCCTCCCCTCCCCCCACATTTGGCAATTCACCTATTAGCAGTAACCTGGCCAGTAAATATATGTTGCCCCACGGTCTCTCCAATGATGAAATTCACGATGAAAGTGACTCCTGAGGTGAAGGACAAAGAAATAAAGAAACCAGAGCAAGAAACAAACAGAAGAGATGAGGTGGCAATGTTGAAAAGGAAGGTGCCATAAGCTGGGGTTTTGGGTGAGTAAACAATGCTTTTATCGTCTATATTATTGTGTGAAAACCAATATAGCCTCGTACTTCACATAAATTCATACCAAATAAATAAATAAATATGTAATTTAAAGTGGCTTGAATTAGTTAACCCTTCCATAGTTCGTTTTCTTTACCCAGGTACCCTGAGAAAGAAGGAAAACGTAAGGCTGACTGACACCTGCAATAAGCTCAGGAGGGCAATTTGTCTATGAATTTTCAATGTTTCTCACCAAAAGCAGAGGTTTGAGCCCCCCCAAAAAAAGGTGAAAATCGGTCGGGTTCTGAGGGTGTGCCGCGTAAAAAATCGGTCAGGATTGGACGGGTTAAGGATGGAGATGCCTTGAGGTGTATGATCAGCACTGTCAGAAGAAGCCAGTCCTCCTCTCTCTGTTTGGGTCATATAATTTATAGACTAGGTCATGCACCAGATCACTGTGGTACCCTCACTGATACTGCACTCTACTAAATACTCTCACTGACACTGCACTCTACTACATACCCTCACTGATACTGTGCTCTGCTACATATACCCTCACTGATACTGCCCTCTACTTTACTACACTTGACTTATTCTCCATTAGTAGTCTAATTGGAATCAACTTCACTGATAGCATCCCCTTAACAGAAAACTCTTCCCTTACTGCCATCTATTATTGTATACTAAAAGGATTTTAACACAACATTACATGCATTATACACTATTACATTCCACTAAATAATACTAACTCACTGAAAGGGTGCAATAGTAGCCAGACTGACTATTTCCTGGTCAGGAGGGCTGAAAAGAAGTTAGTGAAGGATATTAAAGCTGTAGGGAGAGAAGAATGTAAGCGTTCGTTTAATTTTTGAAGGCTCCAGCTTGCTTGCATGCGTCGGCCTTGGTCACCTAATGGCGGCTCTCCATGCTGCTCGATCCCTGGCAGCCTCCCTGTTCAGTCCCTTAACCCTTAAGTCACACGTAATGACCTCGTCCAATGTCTTTCTCGGTCTACCCCTCCCCCAATATTAACACTTCTCACCCTCTGTACCCAATTATCATCCCCCATCCTCTCCACATGTCCAAACCACCTCAGCCTACCTCTCCTCATCACAACACCAATACACTCCAGTCCCATCCTACCTCTCAACTCTTCCATCGTAAACCCAGCCCCCCCAGGCCTTGCACGCAGGGATGCACTGCACATCCACCTAATCATTGTCATTTCTGTACGTTTAAACCTGCGAATATCCTCTTCCTTTACTGCCCAAGTCTCACTACCATACTGCATCACACTCCTAACACATGCTCCATACAAAGACCCATTAGCACATAGGAAGAGTCCTCTCAATGTCAGGAGAGGCAACAGCTCCCTGAACTTCTTCCAACCACTTCTCACCCTAGCAACCGAGCTAACTCCAGCCCCACCTCCGGCACATAACATGTCTCCCAAATAACAAAACTCCTCTACACACTCAAGAGACTCACCTACAAGTTCAACCCTCTCATGCCTAACAATCTCCACCTGCTCTCCCCGACATGCTGCACACATGAAATCAGCATTATCTCACAGTCTACCTCTAATACCACTACATCTCTTGTGCACCCATTTATTACAAACACTACGCAAGATGGAATTACTTCCCACACCCTTGTGGCAAACTGCACATGGCCACTCTCCCTCTCCTCTGATTGTACCGCCACCAACCCTAGATATCATCACTTTGTTTTATCTGCTTTTTGTCTCATTAACTCTCATCCTCTTACTGATTCCCTTCAACCTTTGTCTCTTCGCCGCACTGTTGCTTCTTTATCTCTCTTCTATCGCTACTTCAATGGTCACTGTTCCTCTGAACTGTCTGCTTGCATCCCTCCACCTCTACGACGGGCACGTAGTACCCGTCTAGCAACAAACTCTCATCCCTTTTCTGTCCAACTCTCTAATGCAAGAGTTAACCGTTACTCCCAGTCCTTCATTTATGCAACTGGTCAACTCTGGAACTGTCTCCCTCTGTCTGTATTCCCTGCTTCCTATGATCTCCAATCTTTCAAACGCAGTGTGTCCAGGCATCTCGAAATGATTGGATCTTGAATTTGGCTCTCTTTTGTATTGTTTTTACTTTTTCTTGGAAGGAACAGTATGTGGGCCGTGGCCTTTGGTTCCTTCTTCCTTGCATAAAAAAAAAAAAAATACCCTTAAGCCCTTGTACCCCATACCATCTCTCCACTTCTTAAATCTTTCCTCCACCTCCTTTTCATTCTCTGCAATCAACACCAAATCAAATCAAACAAATTACTGATACATGACATGGAACTAAACAAGCTGATAGTGATGAAAGGATAATATGGAAGTTAAAATATCACACAGTAAGAGCCTCTTTCTATAGCGAGATGAGAAGAGTGGAGGCCAAACAGGTAGCTTAGAGCAAAGTGATGATGAGCAGTATAAAGTTTTCAAGAACAATCTTGAATGTGTGGATGGACAGGGAGCCCACTAAGATATAAGGTAACATAAAGGTGGGATGACAGTGAGGAAGCTGCAGTCTGTTAGAAAAGAAGACTTGTCGAGGAACAGAAAAGGAGTGCTGACAGAGATAAATACTTGGCTGCCAACCGTTGGGCCATAAAAGCAGTGTACAGTGCAAAAATATGAGTCACAGAAACTTACTAGATTGCCTGAACAGCACCAATAGGAAAAATGTAGTAATAATTGTGGCCAAATCAGGAATATAATTAGTGAGCAATGTGTGTGAAGTATGATGAAAGAAAGGTAGTGGTTGACACTGAGGATGTTAAGCATGCTTAGAGAGAGCATTAAAACCCATTGTTGAATGAAGAGTCTGACTGGGTTTACGCCAAGCAAAGGCACCCCTGATGCAATACTTGTTGTCTAACAGCTTTATAGAAAAATATATCTGAAGGGAGAAATATATTTTTATTTTTATTTATTTATTTATTTATTTTTTAGGCCTTTAACAGAGCTCCTATGGAGGTAGTGAAGTGAGTAAAGAGAAAGCTTGGGATTAGGAAGTGTCTGGTTAGAATGGTTATGGCCATATACGAAGGTGTTTACATTCAGGTAAGCATGAGAAGTTTGAATGAGCTTTCTGTGAATGTTGGTATGCACTAGGGGTCAATATTAAGCCCCTTATTATTTGTCATGGTGACTGAAGCTCACTCATGTGACTTCAAAACTCTGCTCCATGGAAAGTGTTGTATGATGACGATTTGGTGCTGATCATGGAGAATCTGAAGAAGGCAGAGGAAAGATTTAGGAAGTGGAGAGATGGAATAGGTTACAAGGGTCTGAGAGCAAATGCTGATAAAACAAAAGTGATGATATCTCAGGCTGGTGGTGGTACTGTCAAAATAGAGGGAGTGTGGCCATGTGCTTTTGCCACAAGGGTGTGGGAAGAACTCTATCTTGTGCAGTATTTGTGATGAATGCATAAGAGATATTGTGGTATTAGAGGTAGACTGATAAATAATGTTGAATTTGTGTGTGCAGTGCATGGGGGACAGCATGCAGAAGCACCAGGAAAGGACTGACCTTGCTAGAGAGTCTCTTCAGTGTGTGGAAGCATTCTGTTATTTGAGAGAAATGATGTGTGCTGGAAGTGGAGCAGGAGCTAGTTCTGTGGCAAGGGATGGAGTGGTTGGATGAAGTTCAAGGAGCTGTTGTCTCTTCTGAGACTGAGAAGACTCTCCCTCCGTGCTAAGGGGTCCTTGTATGTAGCATGTGTGAGGAGTGTAATGCTGTATGGTAGTGAGCCCTGGGCAGAAAAATAAGAGGATATTCTTAGGCTCACACGTACTGTATAGGGATGATGATTAGATGGACGTATAGTGGATCCTTGAATGGCAGGCCTAAGGGGGTTAGGAGTGCATATGAAGAGCTGAAAGGAAGGATGGGGCATGAATGTACTGGTGATGAGATTAGAAGGGGTAAACTAAGTTGGTTTGGGAATATGGAGAGCATGGTGGCTGACAACTGGGTGCAGTGGACAAGAGGTGTGAACATTGTGGGTAGAGTTGTAAGATCTACTGTAAAAGACCTGGGATGAAATCATTGTGTGTGATCTCAGGGATCAGGGACGAATAGAAAGACTGCTAGAAATCGAGCAGAGTGGGAAGCCAAAGTTAGGTGACCAAGACAGACAAACACAGAAGCATAGTGAAGCCTTTACTGTAAACAAATGAATAATGAGTTAGGAGTGTTTCTTTTTGTTCCCCAATGTCTGTTCCTGTAAGTGCCATAAGTGTACTGAATCTTGGGATGCATTGCCTCTTACAGTCTTGTATATGATCCAAAGTGTGCCCAGTGCTCTTCAGGTATGTCATTCCATGGATGAAAGATGAAAATAGTAGAAAGCTGTTGCAGAAAGAAAAGAAAGAAGCACTGAAATGCAGGGAAAATTTTAAAATGCTGAGTACAGAGAAAAAAAGCAGTACTACTACAGATACTGGGGAATGGTTGGAAGAAGCAAAGGGAAAAAGTGATCATTAGGATGGAAATATGTGAGGTACTGAAGAAAGTACACTTCCCCACTATTCGACAGGGATGTGTTCCATAAAAAGTGGTTGAAAAATGAACCTATTTTTCCCATATTATCAAGAAAAAGGGGGGTTTGGTTCCTGACCACATTCGTCATTCAAAAAATATTCAATAAACATGGAAAAAATACCGGGAAATATGAATGAAAGGGACACGGATTTGAGCTGTTTTCTTATAGACCTACATTTGCAAGCAAAATAATTTTAATACTACATACATCTCAGACGAATGACATTTGATATTCGATAAAAACTATTGGAGAACAAATGAAATATACCTACAAGGTAGGCGACCATCATCCACTCACTTGATGTAGTGCTGCCTACTTTTTCCTTAGCCTTTATCATTCTTTTTCTGTGCCTGCCCTCCTCTCTTCCTATTTCTCCCATCTTTCCTGTTACTTCTTATTGCTTTTCTTTCCTTTACAGGTGGCTTTACATTGAGTGACAAGCCAAATGGTTTCCTGTAAGCCAAGAAACCATTTACAACGCTGGGTGGTAACCATATAACCAAACCATACGTGCTCCCTACATGTCAACAAGTGGGTTGGTGGAGGGTTAGTGCCCCTCCCCGTAAAACAAATAACTCAAAGTCAAATGGCCACCCCTTAAGGGATTATGGCGTCTGACAGTAGATAGATAGATAGATAGACTTAGCAATATTACTGAACGCTGCTTGAACGCCTTCGACAGTGTGTTTACTGCTGATCCCGCTGACTGGACATCACGTCACCACACCAAACAAACTCAAATGTATACAGTTTAAAACCATAAACAGCAGTGGAAGCCTAACTGGAAGCGCTGAAACCTAACTGGTGGGCTTCACCTCCAGGACCCCCAGTGATTACAACCTACCTAACCTAGTGCAAACTAAAATGTGCATTACATAAAACTGGCACCAAAACAGTATCGTGAGTTAAGAGCATTCGTTAATCACTGGAGCAATCATCACCCGACCATGCAATGGCGAAACACTCACTCAGCTTGGTGAACACATGACTGGGCCTGAAAAGGGTAATAGTTGGGGTACTGGGTGGAGCCATGGTGGTGCTGTAGTATTCCACGTGGTCTGACAGAAATGCAGATGGATGAAGAGGCAACCGATCAACAGGGCAGAGCACAGGAGACTGAAGCAGCTCCGGTGTGTCAGGCAGCGGGTCTGAATTGTCGAAATGGCAGGGATAACCATGCTGAACAACAAAAAAGGGTATAGATTTATAAATGCTGAATCAACGAGCTAATGAATTATGATCGGTTGAAAAACGAGGGTTTGGTGTACAATAATCACTCAATTATCCAGACGCTCTGTATCCGGTCATTTTCTGTATACAACCCTTAGGCCTTGGTTCTACCAGGTCCGTATCCAGATTTATTTGTCCGTATTCGGACATTAAAGTTCCTGGACTTACAGCCAGCTGACCTACAAAGTAAGAAAAAAAGTCTGTTGGGTGGCTTACCAGCCTCTCTGCCCATGAAAAGGTAACAGACCGTAACCCACATGCAAAGCAAATGAGGACATCCAGCTCTCTACCAAATGGCCAAAGTCCCTCGACCTTCCTGATGACCAGTTACATTCCGGCAGCACATGTGTATTACAGACCATAACCCAAAAGCTGAGCAAGAATGGCTGTCCAGTTTCCAATCGAATGGTTAAAGTCCATCAGCACACATGCATTACAAACTGTAACCCACAAGCTGAGAGAGAATGGCTGTCTGGCTCCCAACTGAATGGTCAAAGTCCATCGGCTGCCCGGAGTAGTTGGAAACTCCCAGCCACGCACAGCCATCTGCCTGCTTACCGAATAGTCAAAGTCGCATCGCTGTCCAGATTACTCAGGCACTCCCAGTGCCCATGATATAGGGGTACCCAGTGTTTCTGCCACATTGTGACATTTGCCTGGTCAAATGTTGCAGCACACTGACCTCGTAGGTCAGTGTGCTGCCTTTTGCTTGTTTGCTCATAGCCAAGTGTGAGTAGAGACATGGCAATGCCGTACGCTCCCCAGTGATACCACACCTCAGTTCCCGCCTTTGTCTCTCCGTGTGTGGACGTGCTTGGCTGAGGTAAAACAATGGTAGCGTCCATTCTTGCGTTTGAGGTGGTGCCCTACCTTCTGCTGGCCTTAATCATCTTCTGCGGTATTCTCGTGGGTGTCATGATGGCCCCACCACCACCCGAGAAACAAAAGAGGAGGGTTTTGACTCTGGAGAAGTGTGAGATTTTGGGCTAGGTTAATGCAGGCTGGCCAACTTCATGCATTCTGCATGAATATGACTTGGCCCATTCAAACTTGTTTGATATCAAAATATCACAGGACAAGCTGACTCAGTACAGACAGGACTACGGTGATACCAGTCGAAAAGATGACTGGAAGATGATGTTCCAGCCCCACCATGCCAGGATAGACCAGTCGACTTCAGTTTGGTTCTGCCAGGAACGGGATGCCAGGACGCTTCTACATGGGACCAAGTTGAAGGCTGCAGCCGAAAAGTTTGCACGCCTACACAACATGCACGACTTCAAGGCATCCGGGGGTTGGCTCTTCTGGTTCGAACTTCGGCATGGACTTACTGGCTGTAAGGCACATAATGAGGTTTTGGGCACGACGCAGAGGATGTTTAGTTGTTTTGCCAGAAAGTGCAGCACCTGCTCGAGAAGGTCGAGAAGAGGGCCTTGTTCTCGGTCAAGTGTACAGTGCTGATGAAACTGGCCTGTTCTACCGCTCCTTGCCCACAGACATCCTGGCATAAGAGACAGAGAAGACTGTGCCTGGTCGGAAGTTGTCTAAACAACGTGACACAGTGTTGTGCTGTGCCAGTGCTAACGGGATGCATACCTCACCCATTATTGTCTCAGTGAGTTAATGGATACCGTGCCTGTTGTGTGGTATCATTATGGGAAAGCCTGGTTTACCCCAAAGATCTACAGAGATTGGTTCCACAGACACTTTGTCAAGGAGGTTATCCATTATCAAATGGAGGAACTTGGTATCCCTCGCAACCAGGTGAAAGTTCTTCTGATCCTCGACAATGTCTCTGAATATCCACTGAAGAAGGATTTGGTTGCTGATAACAGATGTATTAGATGCATGTTTCTGCCACCTAATACGACTGCTCTCACTCAATCAATGGACTAAGGTGTTACCATGGCAGCTAAAAGACTGTACCGTTGGAGGTTCCTCAACGAGGTGATGGTAGTACTTGAGGATAAGGAGGGGGTCAACAAACATGGGGAGCAGACCTTGGAGAATCTGCAGCATTACAACATCAGGTCTGTGAGTTCAACTCAGCCAATGCTTAGAAGGAAGTCTCCATCAAAACCCTGGAAAGTGGTTGGTCCCATCTCCTTCAGAGATGTGATACCTTGCCCGACTCTGAAGGATTTGACATGGACGATTTCCACCTTTGCAGGTGAGGATGTGGACGTTGGCAACGTACGGGATTGGTTGGATGACTACGGTGGCGATCCAGGCTATCAGACATTGTCTGATGAAGAGATTGCCACCGCTGTCTCTGCGGGGCCGACAGAGGAAAGTGATGAGGACGAGGACAAGGACCCTGACGCTGGCCACCCCGCCATTCCATCACTCCCTCATCTTGGTCTGCTACAGGCTGGCATTGAGCAGGTTCTCAAATATGCCAATCATCCTCATTGCAACAGGGAGTTGGTGCCACTCAAGTAGGCGATGGATGTGGACAGTCAGGGATGCTGTCAACCTCTGACAGAATTGTTGCACCTATCGTCAGACAAAGATCAACTTCTCCAAGCCCGCCACCCCCATGAATCCCAGCCTCTTCTCCCCACCACCTCCACCATCACGACCCTCTCGACCCGTCTTCACTCAGGGAGCTACAACCAAGATCACTGACAGCCGCTGAGTAGCTGTTACACGTAAGCTTGCGGCTGTGTTCAGAGTCTCCTGAGGTGGGTAGGGCTTCATCATCTCTGCTCACCACTGCCAATGGCAACAGCAACAGCAGCAGCAACAGCAGAAGCAGCAACAGCAGTAGCAACAGCAACAGCAGCAGCAGGAGGAGGAGTTCTTTGAGCTTTGCTATGTTACGGTGCTAGCCACTAAACCACTTGGGATACCTATACACCTGCTGGAGCCTTGCAGGTTATGACCTCTGTCTGCTGTTCACTGGGCTGTAAGAACTGTGGATTTTTTAATGATATTTATTGTTGATACATTGTTTCCTTACTGTTTAGGATTATACAGCTTATTGAAATGTGTCGATGTCTAAAAACAGCCAAAAAACCACAGAACACTGGCAAAATTAGGAGGGGTACTGTACATAGGTATTTTTTGTGTTTTTTGTTGTTGTTTATGCATTGTTTTATTACTGTTCAGGATTATACAGGTATAGCCCGAGATACTGTACAATACACCTTGATGTGATACCCCGGCTTAGCGATGGGAGTAGAAATACTGTACCACCATACTCCACCTACGAGATGGCCAAACCCCGGGTTTGACGTTGGGTTTTGATTTTTTTCAACCGATTCTGATGATATTCTTTACTTAAATTTTGTGTTTAGGTTAATTTATAAACCATTTTTAGACTTAGATTAACCCCTAAAAGACGGGCATTGGAATATTTTGACACTCTCAGGACGGGCATAATCAGCAGGTGTGATATGGTCCGGGGTTTGTGGAGGGGGTGATGGTGGTGTGTGTGTGGGGGGGGGGG
>JAGKTI010019134.1:0-17198 GCA_018397915.1 Birgus latro | reverse complement strand
TCGTAATGAACGGATATGAGGTACCCAAGTCAGTCTCCTGTCGAAAATGAGCCCAAGAAACTTTGTCTCATCCACACATCGCACCCTCTGGCTATATAACCGGAGGTCTGGGTCAGGGTGAACACCTCTCAAACGGCAGAAATGTAAGACCACCGGCTTTGTTGGGGAGAAACGGAAGCCGTGCATTGTGGCCCACCGAAAGACCCTATCTATAGCGAGCTGCATACGACGTTCAGCCACGGGCATTCGGGAAGCTGCATACCATAAAGCCAAATCATCAACATACAGTGAAGCAGACACTCCTTCTGGGATAGAGGACACAATACCGTCCAATGCTACGGCAAAAAGGGTCACACTGAGGACACTTCCTTGAGGCACCCCTTCCTCCTGATGGTATGAAGGAGACAGGGTGCCACCAACCCTATCCCTGAATGTACGGTCACGCAGAAAATTTAATATAAATAGGGGAAGCCGGCCTCGTAAACCATAAGAATGGAGTTGTTGGAGTATACCAAACCGCCATGTAGTGTCGTATGCTTTCTCAAGATCAAAGAAAACGCACACCAGATGTTGCCGTCTAGCAAAGGCATCACATGCTGCAGTCTCAAGGCAAACAAGTGCATCAGTTGTTGAGCGACATTTTCTAAACCCAAACTGACACTGAGAGAGACATTCATTCCTTTCTAGGAAATACATTAGGCGTGTGTTGACCATTTTCTCAAATAGTTTGCACAAGCAGGATGTTAAGGCGATTGGTCGATACTCCAAGGGACTGTTGCCTGTCTTCCCTGGCTTCTGAAACGGTAGAACAATAGCCTCACGCCAAGAGGTGGGAAGAGAAGATTCCCTCCAGATTTTATTAAAAAGGCTGAGGAGAAAGGACAAAGCATCCTTATCCAGGTGTCGGAGCATCGCGTTAGGAATATCATCCGGCCCTGGGGAGGTGTCATGACAGAGGGAAAGGGCAGATTGGAGTTCGCAAAAAGAGAATGGGAGGTTGTAGGACTCCACACTCCCTGATCGGAAGTCCAACACCCTTGCCTCTTCTATCTCCCGTCGTCTGGCAAAAATTGGTGAGGTAGCGTCTCTTTGACTGACTGCCGCAAAGGCAGATGCAAAAATATCGGCCACAGCTGCAGGATCACCAACAGGCTCACCATTAGACATCAGCACAGGGGACCTGCCTTGATTAAACTTTCCCGAAATCTTTCGCACCCTCTTCCACACCTGAGATATTGGTGTCTTTGAGTTAACAGATGACACATATGCCATCCATTAATCCCGCTTAGCTTGTTTCAGTACTCGACGAGCCTTAGCCCGCGCCCTCCTGAACTCGACAAGATTATGCTCCGTCCTGCATCTTCGATAACGGGAGAAAGCTAACTTCTTAGCGCGTACAGCAACGCTGCATTCCTCATTCCACCATTGGACAGGTCGGTAGCGATACGTGCCAGAAGTTTTGGGAACAGCATGAAGGGCAGCAGAATCCAGAAGGGAGGTAAAGAATGAAACAGCCTCATCAATATGTGGAAAGTCTTCGACTGCGACATTAATAGGAATCAAAGAAGAGAAAAGGGACCAGTCTGCCTTATCCACTCTCCACCTCGGTAAACGAGAACAGGGACTAGACACTGCTGCAGTGAGAAGGATGGGAAAGTGGTCACTTCCATGGAGATCCTCCACAACCTCCCAGGTAAAGTCCAGAAGACAGTCGGGAGAGCAGATAGAGAGGTCAATAGCTGTAAATGAACCCGTTTGGGGATGAAAATGTGTAAACGCCCCAGTATTGAGCAGGGCAAGATCCTCATCCTCCAATAAGGACGCCAACAAACTCCCACGTTGGTTAGTAAGACAGTCACCCCACAAAGGGTGGAAACCATTGAAGTCCCCTAAGAGAAGAAAGGGCTTAGGTAAATGGCCAAGAAGGTTCTCAAGTTCTACCCTATCGACTGCTGTGTTGGGTGGTAAATAAATGGAACATACTGTATACCAGCGGTGGGCATACAATTGTACAGCTACACACTGGAGGTCAGACTGGAGGTGGACTGGCCGATGAGGGATGTCAGCTCTCACCAAAACAGCACTACCCCCGACAGGACCCTGGGTTGGTGTTGAGTAGAAAGCAGTGTACCCAGGTGGTGCATGGGGGGTGGCAAACCCTACAAGAGTTTCCTGGAGACATATACACATAGGGGAACAGGTCAGGAGGGTCCGCAGCTCCTCCCAATTACCCCGCAACCCTCGACAGTTCCATTGTATTATACTGGCTGAAAATGCCATAGTTCCCATAGTGAAGGAAGGATTAGGATGAGGGGCGTGACAGTTTTGCCCCCCCTGCGGGTTTGGGTTTATGCTTTGGAGAGCTCTTTGGAGGAGCCTGCCCAGCACCAGGAACCCTCACCCTCTGTCGAACGGCCGAATGTAAATGGGAGGATGAGGAAGTGAGTTGTACCACACTCTTTCTTGAAGTGGGCAGACCAGTTTGCTTGGAAGGCAGCTTGGTGGCTGCCTTTGGAGGTGGGGGAGAGTCATTGCCCCCACCAGAAGCTCCAGAAGTGGAAGTAGAGTCCACAGGACTCGAATCATTAGAGGAGGCCATTCCGTGCTTCAGATCTAAGGTACCCATGGACTGGCTAACAGCATCTCCAGGTGGAGATGGGGCCAGAGGTGAACCATCAGCTGCCGTTGTAACATTGCTAGCTCCCTCTTCCTGCTGGACAGAGGGAACAGTAGGGGTGTCGACAGAAGTGTCGACCACTGAGACCTTAGGTGGCCGGTCTACATGATCCGAAGACTCTGAGCTACGATGGCGTTTGCCAGATACAGATGGAGCCTTCGGCACTCTGGCTACGACGGGAGGAGGAGTCTGGTCAACGTGGACATCTGCCACGACAACAGAAGTGAGCAAGTTATCAGCCACCGACGTGGGGGCTGGAACAGCTGGAGCAGCGGTAACGGTCAGATAAGTATCCTCTCTTACAGCGGTAACCTTGGGGACAGCATTCTGCATATCTTGAGTTGAAGGAGGGGGTACTGGAGTGGGTTGAGGCTTCTTCTGAGATCCATGGCGTTGCACTGGAATTCTAGATAGTACAGAAGCATAAGTAACCCCAGGCTGAAAGAAGAGGGTCTGAGCTCTCCTTTTGGCCTCAGGGAACGAAACCCTTTCCCGTGTACGTATAGACAGTATCTCTTTTTCCAGGCAGTACCTGGGACAATTTTTCGAAGAGACAGCATGAGGACCTCCACAATGATAGCACTTAAGGGGCCCTGGGCAGTCACTGGCATGGTTTGATCCACCACAGGAAACACAGATACCAGGAAGGCCAGCCTGTGCACGGCGACAAGAGTGGCTAACATGCCCATAACCCTGACAGTGAAAACATCTCTTCGGGTTGGGAACATAGGGCTTCACCGGGAGTGAGAGCCAAGCTAGTTTCACTGAAGCAGGCAACGTCAGTCTTTCAAATGTTAGGAACAACGTTGGAGTTGGGGTCAATACACCGTCAACTTTCTTCATTGCCCTGTTGACATTAACAACTCCAGAGGAGCGAAGTTCCTCTAACAATCGGGCTTCTGGGTACCGCAGGAGGTCCCGAGAGTAAATAACCCCCTTGCGCTGGTTCAAGGTGGCATGGGGGACGCAAGTCATACTGGTAGCAGATACAGAGGTCAGAGTCTGAAGACGTGAACTTTCTCCCGGGGAGGACACCTCAATAAGGAGGCTACCATCCCCCTGGGTGGAGATCCTTGGTTCACGACCACAAGTAGACACAATGGCTCGGTGAAATTCAAAAATGTCAACATCAAATGCTGAGCCTCCTGCAGAGGGTTTCAGCACTAGGTACTTGGCATATTGCTCTTTAACTTCTTCTTCTGGGCCAAACCCGAGAGCCGAACCAACCCGACGTGTCCTCCTCCTGCTCCCAGTTGAACGCTGGGGCAAAGGAGGAAAGTCACCAGGGGCCTGGAAAGGCTCTAGAGTGGCGATAAGGGTTGTGTAGTCTGTTGGATGTCCAGGGACAGAGGCCGTGTCATCAACATAAGTTTTTTTAAACTGAGCCATATGAACAGAATAACTTCATTCCCCCACCCCTCCACCCACCATGGAGTCCAACAAGGGGAGGTCGTGTGCCAGGGACAACACCACTGGTGACCCCAGAGGTAGCGGGAGAGTATACGCGGGTAACCGCCAGAGAACCCGGGCAAGGGTGACTCCAGGACGGTAGGAGCCACCAGGCTCCCCAGTGCCCACTTGACCCTAGCCAACGCATGACCAGCCGATTGACCTGGTCGGGCCCAACCAGGCCGCCCGTCTAGCCAGAATAAGGGACCAAAGAGGTGTTTTGCTAGCTGCCGGGCGCACGGGCGCACCGTACAGCATCGCTCAACCTCCAGGACTCCCGTCTCCCAGCATTACGGGACGCCACGCACGGCAAACACGTGGGGAGGCGACTGTCCAGCCCTAGATGGCAAACGGGCTGGGACTAACATCACCAGCAGGCCTCCTCCACAAGTGATGTAGGGGGTGCTTGGTCCACGAGGGCGACAAATGCCGACCCCTACAAAGGTAGGCAAGCCCCCAAAGTAGGTGGCACCGCCAACCAAGCTTCAAGCCCCGCCACCACGTCAAGGTGACCCCCTGCAGCGGGGCGTTTCTGTGAAGCTACAGAACATGAGTGTTTTTGGCACATCCGATAGAGCCAAGATTCCGGGGTCTTGAATGAAGAGTGAATGGAAGCGTGGCCCATTGGATTAGGCAAATTTGGGCTGTCTGGACATTGCTACTCCTCACCTTGCCCTAAGGTGGGAAAGGAGGTCCGGATGATATTAAAAATCTAAGTCACCTCTTGCATCATATCTGCTATGCATATATAACAATAATATATAATAATACCAAAGAAAAAACACACTAGAATGGTAAAACAGAATAACTGCAGATATGCATAGACGGCAAAAAAAAAAAAAAAAAACCGTTAAGGTCCATGAGAACCCGCTTGGCAAGGTCCGTCGAGAGTCACCCAGAGCAAGCCAACTGGGTTCTATACTTTTTCATGCTCGTTTTTCACTAATTCCAAATTATCACAGCCTAACGAAACTTATATCAAAATGATGCCCAATTATACCCCTCAGATACCTAAAGTAATGGTAAACTTACTCCATGGGTGTGGGTGTGAGGACGCTGAATGTCAGAACAATTTTCATGAAAAGATTCCCATTTCAGAGTTGGGCTGATACTGATGCATTCAACTCTTTGTTAAGGAGGGCAGGGGATACCCGCAGCGTCCTGGCTGGTCAGATTCGAAAGAGGAGTTCTTCCTCACTGTATAATTTTGGTACTTGTGAAAACAATGAAGTGTAATAACAGTGAAATGTTGTCAAGCCTTAAGTGTAATTTGCAGTTAGTAAAGTTTGTGTACGTCCAGTGCTTGTGTCAATAGTGCAGTGAAGTTGGAAATCATTAAGTGGAATTACTTGGAAAATAAAGATGGTGAACTTTAAGAAGTCAGTGTTTATTTTCGCCTCAGCTGATCTTGTGTGCTGTACACCTAAAGGCTGACCACAGGAAGAACAACTCACTGGGCAACGTCCTTCCTATACTGAACTACTGCTATTAGAGCCTGTGGCGGTGTGGGACGGGGACGCAACATTATTTTTTTCTTATTTTCATGTATTTTTTGTTTATGCCTTAATATTATCATAAGCTTAAACGGAGTAGTTGTTTGTGTTTCGCAAAGGGAGAAGAAGAATGATAATTTCATCTGGGTCAAAATAATGGGTGTAGCTCTGCTTGTTTAGGCATGGACACAAGCAAAAAAAAAAAAAAAAAAGAAAAGAAAATCTACTCATAACGGCACAAGGCTCTGAACTAATGGATTGGGTGCGTTGGAGTTTAGTGTAGGTCAGTCTCAACACGTTCCAGACGTTCGTTTACTTCCCAAAAATATTCACAGTTTTCTACAAGATGCGCAGGATCTATGCAGGTGGCCACGTTATACGTGAAACAGCGTCAGTTGACGCTGGGGGCCACGGAGGGGTTAAAAGTGTAGTGGTCGGGGATAAAGCTACTTAGTACAGACATTTAAGCAGAGAAAGAGCAGGCGCTCACCCATAAGTAACAATATGTAAGCAGTCTGGAGAGCCAAAACCCATAAGACCATCAGGTGTCACGAAAGACACAGGCTACCAGTGCAGAAGATAGCTTTTCGTCTGTACAGTGTACAACAACATTTTTCCAGTTCCATTACAAAAAACATGTAGCAATTTTAGATTTTGCAGACCAAGTGAACAAGACTGAAATCATCAGGAAACACCAACCGGTTACCATATTAAACTTCATTTTAATACCATGTTCCCAAAGAAAGGCAGGTGTTGTTTTCCTCGGTGTGTGTGTATGTGTATGTGTATGTGTGTGTGTGTGTGTGTGTGTGTGTGTGTGTGTGTGTGTGTGAACAAAATAACTCAAACAGATTTTACCGAATTTAACCAGACTTCATGGAGGGACTGAGGATTGGAAATGGGCTGACTTATTTACTAAAAACAATAAGTCAAAGGTCAAGGTCACACAGTAAGGCGAACTTAACTATATTTCATCAGAATTTTACCATATTTGAAGGAAGGGTTTGAGCAAGACAAGAACAAGGTGTTTCGATTTTGAAACTGGTCACTTAAAGGTCAAAGCAACAGGACCAAGTTAAACTCTTATATGCATGTCTGTGAGAAAAAAAAAAAAAGTGTCGATTTGATTTACGCAAAATTTGGTGAAAGAGTTGAGGGTCAGCCGAGGGATCGACCTTTTGTTTTTGGAACAATAGATGAAAGATCAAGACCACCTGACAAGATCAACATGAGCATTTTTTTAAAATCTTATTTACAGTAGATCAAAGTAAGACAAAAATACCCTAAGGAAAGTCGACTCAAAGAACCGTTAATAAATGATTGAACTTACATGGCAAGGTTAACTTTCGTCATAAAATTTCTGTAAGTCATTCCTCTCTAGCGAGAGTTAATCTAAATTGGAACAATGGTAAATTTGCATGTCTCGTGAGTAAATTAAGCCAACTAAATCCCCTAACTCACCCGCAAATCCTATCCTCATATACTAGCTAGTTCCTTAAGATTTGGCCAAATTCATAAGGTCACTTAGCTATTTAATGAGTCAAACAACAGATGATGATGGACATGCAGTCTCTGTCAATTTCCCTGGCAGCCAGGCATCTTTGAAGTGTGTATTTACAAGTGCTAGCTGAACGGTGTCTGCTAATGTAGTGTGAGAGTATGGCGAGTTTCTTCTCCCTCATGGGATTGAAGAGTCGCCAATTATTTATTAATTACAAGGCTAAATACAGTTAAATTACTCCATGAAATGTATAAGGTGAATCTAACTTAATTTAATCTTAGTTTTAATTAAACTAAACCAATTATTCTCTTTTATCTATAAAGATATATTAATCCACGTCTGCTTTTCATCCTCAGGACATGTCACACTCACGCAGACGCAGTGAGGCCAATGGAAAATTCCTAATTATTTGTACAATATAGTTGTCTACAAGAGTTAAACGTAGTTGCATTTAATTTATAAAAAGAATTATTAACACAACGTAACATCGACAACTACTGTAAAAGAAAAGAGCACAACCACTCTAGAGGGAATGAATGAATGAATGAAGATGCGACATGGAGGCGCAACAGCAGAGGTCATATGCCGCCGAACACAAAAAAAATCAATATATATAATAACAATAAAAAGCGAAGAGAAAATCGATGCTTAAAACAAACTGGCTATATATAAGAGACATAATAAAATACAAAGAAAAACGATGCTTAAAACAAACAATATAAAAGCGACAAAAACTAAAAAACTAAAAATATTATGAGATAAGGGTTAAAACTAGTACATTATCATTAAAACACAAGCTAATATATGGTAAAGCTCTACAGCTGGCGAAGGCCAGAACTCAACACAAAGGAGAAAGTACTTACCCCCATAACACAAGCCTCTTCCCCAAGCACTGAAGAGAGAAGGTACGAACCGTTGTTGGCTCGGCATCTAGAAAGGTACTGCCGACGAAGGTCCCCAAGACTGGGGCACTCGACAAGGAGATGCCGCACAGTCAAAGGAACCAGACAGTCATCACAATAGGAGCGGGCGCCCTCTCCATCAAAAAACCATGAGTCAGCCTAGTGTGGCCAGTCAGAAGACGAGCCAAAGCTGTTTCCCACTGTCGTGACAGTCCCACATATCCCCCATCACCCAGGTTCCGACGAATGCTGCGGAGTTTGTTCGCCCCTGCTGCATCCCACCTCTTCTGCCAGCAGGAACGGACAGCCCCCACAGTGGCCGCACACAAATCCTCGGATGGGCCACGGCAATTTGGAGAGGAAGGACGAGAGGCAGCAGCTCTAGCCAGAGAGTCAGCTCGCTCATTGCCCACGACCCCTACATGTGCAGGGACCCAACACAGTTGTACAGAGTATCCTCGCCTGAATAATAAGAAGAGCCATTCCAAGACAGCTAAAACTAGGGGATGTGACGGGAAGCCATGAGACAAGGCTTGTAAGGCACTGGCTGAGTCACTGAAAATGGTAAAAGAAGCTGGAGGAAAGCTGAAAATCATTTCAACCGCAACTAATATGGCAGTAAGTTCAGCAGTAAGAACAGATGTAGAAGGAGGGAGACTCCCACCACGGCTAAAATCACGAAAAATTACACCAAAGCCTGTCCCTGCTCGGGATTTAGAGCCATCCGTATATACAGGGACTGAGTCACTGTGAATAGAGGCATGTTCCAAAAAATAAAACAGAGCTGCCTGTGAGGAAATAGATGCCTTCCTCTCGAGGATGTAATCACATGGTTGCACTTCCGGGAGAAGCCAGGGAGCCACTCGGGGGATACGCATAGGGGAAACAGGGGAGGACTGGACACCCAACCCCCCCATGGCAACCCTCGCTCTGTACCCAAACAGGTGTGGATAGCGAGGATGAGTGTTATAAAAGGGGAAAAGAGCGACCTCAGAGGCAGCCTGACAACTCAATGAGTTCGGAAGACGGTGAAGGCGGTGCCAACACTGCACCACCAGGGACTGTCGGCAGAGATCCAGTGGCGGTTCATTTGCATCAACCAACAGACTTTCTATAGGGGAAGACCGGAAAGCCCCAGTTGACAGACGAATCCCAGCATGGTGAACCGAATGTAGTGGTCTCAGCCGGGCCTCAGTAGCAGAAGAATATACCACACACCAATAGTCCAATTTGCTCCTCACTAAGGCGCGGTAGAGTCGGAGCAGGCTGGTCCTGTCCGCGCCCCAAGACAAGTGAGATAGGGTTCGTAGGAGGGACAAGGGACGGAAGCATGATAGTCGTAATGAACGGATATGAGGTACCCACGTCAGTCTCCTGTCGAAATTGAGCCCAAGAAACTTTGTCTCGTCCACACATCGCACCCTCTGGCCATATAACCGGAGGTCTGGGTCAGGGTGAACACCTCTCAAACGGCAAAAATGTAAGGCCACCGTCTTTGTTGGGGAGAAACGGAAGCCGTGCATGGTGGCCCACCGAGAGACCCTATCTATAACGAGCTGCATGCGACGTTCAGCCACGGACATTCGGGAGGCTGCATACCATAAAGCCAGATCATCAACATACAGTGAGGCAGACACTCCTTCTGGAATAGAGGACACAATACCGTCCAATGCTACGGCAAAAAAGGTCACACTGAGGACACTTCCTTGAGGCACCCCTTCCTCCTGATGGTATGAAGGAGTCAGGGTGCCACCAACCCTAACCTTGAAAGTACGGTCACACAGAAAATTTAATATAAATAGGGGAAGCCTGCCTCGTAAACCATAAGAATGGAGTTGTTGTAGTATACCAAACCGCCATGTGGTGTCGTATGCTTTCTCAAGATCAAAGAAAATGACAAGATGTTGCCGTCTAGCAATGGCATCACATGCTGCAGTCTCAAGGCGAACTAGTGCAACAGTTGTTGAGCGACATTTTCGAAACCCAAACTAACACAGAGAGACATTCATTCCTTTCTAGGAAATACATTAGGCGTGTGATGACCATTTTCTCAAATAGTTTGCACAAGCAGGTTATTAAGGCAATTGATCGATACTCCACTCTAGAGGGAAATATTTCCCACAGTTTTGGGGCCGGGTGAAAAATGATACGCTGTATCATGTACCGTAATGTGGCCCTCAGCCAGGAGCTCGCTCCACAGATCTCGAGAGCCCTGTGCTGCGGCCCTTCTAGGTCGTGCATCTTGACCCAATTGTTCTCCACTATCCTCTGTTTCCGGGGGAGCCGTTAACTCAAGGGGCACCAGTTTATCTATAGTTTTCATACTGAGTTGTCCCCTACACTTAATTTTTACGAGTCTCAGCTCCCCCTCTTGGTCAGGATGTGTGCAAATTACCTTAGCTAATGGCCACTGGGATCTTGGTTCTTCTGTTTTCACTAAGACCTCATCTCCTAAGTTTATAACTAATTTCTTGCTGGCAGCTTGGGGCCCACTAAACCTTACTCTTAGGCTCAAAAGATATTCTTTTCTCCAATGCCTATTCCAGATGTCCAATACCCTTTTCAGACGTTGGTATCGCTCGTGCAGATGTTGTCCTAACTCATTATCTTCTATTGTAGGATCATTTATTTCCTCCTGGATATCCACACAAGGTACCGGAAGAAGTCTCCTGCCATCCAACATATGAGCTGGTGTCAGTGCTTCAATTGCAGTGCTAGTATCATCTATATAGGTTAACAGTCTATCATTAATCCTAGCCTCATTTTCAGTTATCACCGTTCTCAGTTCCTCTCTGGTGATCTTAGTTCTGTGTCAAGTTTTTCTTAGGCATTTCTTTACTATTCCAATCATTCGTTCTGTAAATCCATTTTGCCATGGTGTTCTTGGAGCTATGAACTGCCATGTACAATTTCGGATTCCCAGTGCCGACTTAACCTTTGGGTCATTCATTATGTTTAAAAGTAGAGGCAAATCTTGTAAATACGTTCAGGAATTCTCTGAACTCAAATCTTCTGCCATTTCTAAATGGACTGCCCTCGTGCAGGTGCAGTAAAAAACCTTATTGGGAGTTCCCTCACCCGTAACAGTTATTGCCAGTGTAATCAACTCCAGTTAATTTGAAGGGCTGACTTATATTTACTCTATCCTTTGGTAAAGCTGGTGGCCCTAGGTAGTCATATGACCTTTGCTCATACCTCCTGCATACCATGCAGCCTTTGAGATATTTCTTTATGACCGATCTACACTTAGGGATCCAATACCTTTCGCGGATTCGGACCAAGGTCTGCGGCACACCTCCATGAAGAGTCAGATCATGGGCTTCCTTTACAGTTAACTATACAAAATAATCATTCTTGGGTAACAGTATAGCGTGTCTAGTTGGGAGAGACAAATCAGCCTTTATTATTCGGTCACAGCATCTAAACCTTTTCCGTTTAAGAACAATCTTAAATCTCTTATCAGTTGTTCTTATTATCAGAGTCTTGGCATAAGAGGTCAAAAATCTCTCCATAATACACTCTTTGTATCCTTTTCAGCCAATATTCCATGGGATCAAACTTCTTAGACCCCACTTTCTTATTCAAAAATTCAACAACCAACCTAGTGGTGTTAATGAGTTGTTTTATTGCTGAGAATCTGCTAATGTCAGTTATCTCTAGCTCAGGTACTATTGGATCCACGTGTACAACACGAACCTCAGCAATACTATGCAGTTTTTGCTTAGGCCAATCCTTGGTGAGTAACGATTTTGGACCTTTAAATAAAAAATCATCCTTGGTCAGTCTCTTTACCGTCGAACCTCTAGAGAGCAGATCAGCTGGATTTTGTTTGGAGGATACATGCATAAATTTAATTTTAGAAGACAGTTCTTTTATAGTCTTCACTCTATTGCGGATGAAAGGAATTTTCCTGTCCTCCTTTCCTACCCAGTAAAGATAAATCTCACTGTCAGTCCATATATAAATATCCTCAAATTGAGTATCAAGAGCAGTGGTTAGATACCAAGCCAGTTTAGTTCCTACTTCTGTGGAAGCCAATTCCATTTGAGGAAGTGTTCTTCCCTTAATTGGTACAACTCTGGCTGTAGACAATTTTACTGTCATCTCCTGTTGCACAACAAGCTACTGCTCCATATGCCTTTTGAGAAGCATCACAAAAAATGTGTAAATGGGACTTCTCGTTACTGTTTATCATCCTGGGAATACATATACCTGATTTTTTTTTCAAATTCCTTCCTAATCTGTTTCCACTGTTCAGCATACGTTTCACCTATTCTGTGTCCTAGTCTAACTTTTCTCGCTAAGCCTCTTGCACTAAACATTTGCTCCTAATAACTATAGGACTGACTAATCCTAATGGGTCAAATAACATAGACTTTTGGTGAGAGTGACATCAGAGAACCTAATCGGCTTTAAACTTATTTCATCAGCCTTTGTATCCCAGTTAAGACCCAACACATTTTTAAGTTTTGGGAATGTCAGTATTTGGATAGTCCTCTTGTATTTTATTCCTCAAAAGCGGTGAATTTGTATTCCAGCTCTGTAACGGCAAATTTGCTTTCCCACATTCGGAATTGGCTACTTCATAAGCATTCAATGCTTCCATCTCTGTATCAGCAACACCTTGCAAATTATCCATGTAAAAAGCCTGCCCTATTTCTGGGCATTTGGTCCTTTCAAACTGATGCTTCAATAAGTTGCAAAGTAGGAAAGGACTAGCAAAACAACCAAAGAGCACCGATCGGAAACAGTACCAAGTTTTCAATGGACTATCATCATTTTGAGGGTCTTGAGGCTAGAGGAATTTTGTAAATTTCCTATCCTCCTCTCTCAATCCTATTCTGAGAAAAGCCTTACTAATGTCTGCTGTAAAAGCATAAGGTTTCTCTCTAAATCTTGGTAACACATTCCCTAACTTCTCTGTTATTGAAGGTCCACAGTATAGGCAATCATTCAAGCTAGCTGACTCCTTGGACGCTTTACTACTGCTGTACAACTGAAAGCTATCCTAATTGGAGTAGTTACTGAGTCCTTGCTTACATTATGATGTGGTAAATAATGTCCCTCCTTGTGGTTAACAGGGAATTCTACCTTTTCTATAAATTTATTCTTCAGTTGATCCTTTATAATATTATCATATATGGTTAGAAGTTCAGGGTTGTCTCAACTTTCTTATAAGAGAATTTAAGGAAGCCTTAGCTGCTTGGAAATTTGTTGGTGGCTCCGAATGGTTTAGTTTCCATGGTAATCCTACCCAATACTGTCCATCCTTAAACTCCACAGACTGGTTATACAAATCCAAAGTTATTTTATCTTCAGGGGATGGATCTTCAGTGTGTGTTCTAGTTTGGAGAGGCAAATCAGCCTTTATTATTCGGCCACGGCATCTAATTAGACCTTTTCCGTTTAAGAACAATCCTAAATCTCTCTTTAGTTCTTATTATCAGAGTCTTGGCAAAAAAGGTCAAAAAACTCTCCATAATACACTCTTTGTATCCTTTTCAGCCAATATTCCATTGGATCAAACTTCTTAAACCCCACTTTCTTATTCAAAAATTCAACAACCAACCTAGTAATGTTAATGAGTTGTTTTGTTGATGAGAATCTGCTAATGCCAATTATTTCCGGGTCAGGTTCTACTGGATCCAAGTTTACAACACTAACCTCAGCAATACTATACAGCTTTTCCTCAGGCCAATCCTTAGTGAGTAACCATTTTGGACCTGTAAACCACAAGTCATCCTTGATCAGTCTCTTTACTGTTGAATCTCTCGAGAGCAGATCAGCTGGATTTTGTTTGGAGGATACATGCATAAATTTAGTTTTGGAAGACTTCTTTTATAGTCTTCACTCTATTGCAGACAAAAGGAATTTTACTGTCTTCCTTTCCTATCCAGAAAAGACAAATCTCACTGTCAGTCCATGTATAAATATTGTTACGAAGGGAGATTTGCCAGTTGGAAAATCGAGAAATATCTCACTGATTCTAGGCTGGTATTGGTACGAGTCAGAGTTGCCAGATTGCCTGCTGTTTGGAGCATAGTTATTTAGTAAGTTATGCATTAATTTTTATACTCTTTCTCTATATTGTTTTATTTACGTGATTCTTCGTTAAACTATGTAATTTGATTTATGTTTAGTAAATGAGTTAGAGTGTTATGTAATGTAAGAAGACTCTGGCATGTTTGATGTCTCTTAATTGGTAACTAGTTGCTAGGGGCGGAGTAAGGCCAGTACTTACCAGAACTTTGGAGGAATAGATCGTTCTCGAGTAATGAAAGGTTATATAAGGATGGGGGATGAGTGTGTAGGTTGTTAAGGTTAAGAGTTAGTTGAGCCTCAGTCAGTTTTAATGAAGTGTCGGTGCAGCGATGTTTGTATATTTCGGTACTCGTGAATGAATGAATGAATGAATGAATGAATGAAGATGCGGCATGGCGGCGCAACAGCAAAGGTCATATGCCGCCGAATACAAACAATAAAAACAATAAAAGAAAATCTATATATATAATAAGAATAAAAGCAAAGAGAATCGATGCTTAAAACAAACCGGCTATATATAAGAGACAATAAAATACAAAGAAAACGATGCTTAAAACAAACCAACAATATAAAAGCGACCAAAACTAAAAATATAATGGAAAGATAAGGGTTAAAACTAGTACATTATCATAAAACACAAGCTAAAAAATGGTAAAGCTCTATAGCTTGCGGAGAAGGCCAGAACGCAACACAAAGGAGAAAGTACTTCCCCTCATAACACAAGCCTCTTCCCCAAGCACTGAGAAGAGAAGGTACGAACCGTTATCGGCTCGGCATCTAGAAAGGTACCGCCGACGAAGGTCCCCAAGACTGGGGCACTCAACAAGGAGATGCCGCACAGTCAAAGGAACCAGACAGTCATCACAATATGGAGGGGGCGCCCTCTCCATGAAAAAACCATGAGTCAGCCTAGTGTGGCCAATCCGAAGGCGAGTCAAAGCTGTTTCCCACTGTCGGGACAGTCCTACATATCCCCCATCACCCAGGTTCCTACGTATGCTGCGGTGTTTGTTTGCCCCTGCTGCATCCCACCACCTCTGCCAGCAGGAACGGACAGCCCCCACAGTGGCCGCACACAAATCCTCGGATGGGACACAGCAACTTGGAGAGGAAGGACGAGAGGCAGCAGCTCTGGCCAGAGAGTCAGCTCGCTCATTGCCCACGACCCCTACATGTGCAGGGACCCAACACAGTTGTACAGAGTATCCTCGCCTGAATAATAAGAAGAGCCATTCCAAGACAGCTAAAACTAGGGGATGTGACGGGAAACCATGAGACAAGGCTTGTAAGGCACTGGCTGAGTCACTAAAAATGGTAAAAGAAGCTGGGGGAAGCTAAAAATCATTTCAACCGCAACTAATATGGCAGCAAGTTCAGCAGTAAAAACAGATGTAGAAGGAGGGAGACTCCCACCACGGCTAAAATCACGAAAAATTACACCAAAGCCTGTTCCTGCTCGGGATTTAGAGCCATCCGTATATACAGGGACTGAGTCACTGTGAATAGAGGCATGTTCCAAAAAATAAGACAGAGCTGCCTGTGAGGAAACAGATGCCTTCCTCTCGAGGAAGTAATCACATGGTTGCACTTCTGGCAGAAGCCAGGGAGCCACTCGAGGGATACGCATAGGGCAAACAGGGTAGGACTGGACACCTAATTCCCCCTTGGCAACCCTCGCTCTGTACCCAAACGGGTGTGGATAGCGAGGATGTGTGTTATAAAAGGAGAAAAGAGCGACCTCAGAGGCAGCCTGACAACTCAATGAGCTCGGAAGACGGTGAAGGCGGTGCCAACACTGCACCACCAGGGACTGTCGGCGGAGATCCAGTGGTGGTTCGTTTGCATCAACCAACAGACTTTCTATAGGGGAAGACCGGAAAGCCCTAGTTGACAGACTAATCCCAGCATGATGAACCGAATGTAGTGGTCTCAGCCGGGCCTCAGTAGCAGAAGAATATACCACACACCCTTAGTCCAATTTGCTCCTCACTAATGCGCGGTAAAGTCGGAGCAGACTGGTCCTGTCCGCGCCCCAAGACAAGTGAGATAGGGTTCGTAGAAGGGACAAGGCACGGAAACATGATAGTCGTAATGAACGGATATGAGGTACCCAAGTCAGTCTCCTGTCGAAAATGAGCCCAAGAAACTTTGTCTCATCCACACATCGCACCCTCTGGCTATATAACCGGAGGTCTGGGTCAGGGTGAACACCTCTCAAACGGCAGAAATGTAAGACCACCGGCTTTGTTGGGGAGAAACGGAAGCCGTGCATTGTGGCCCACCGAAAGACCCTATCTATAGCGAGCTGCATACGACGTTCAGCCACGGGCATTCGGGAAGCTGCATACCATAAAGCCAAATCATCAACATACAGTGAAGCAGACACTCCTTCTGGGATAGAGGACACAATACCGTCCAATGCTACGGCAAAAAGGGTCACACTGAGGACACTTCCTTGAGGCACCCCTTCCTCCTGATGGTATGAAGGAGACAGGGTGCCACCAACCCTATCCCTGAATGTACGGTCACGCAGAAAATTTAATATAAATAGGGGAAGCCGGCCTCGTAAACCATAAGAATGGAGTTGTTGGAGTATACCAAACCGCCATGTAGTGTCGTATGCTTTCTCAAGATCAAAGAAAACGCACACCAGATGTTGCCGTCTAGCAAAGGCATCACATGCTGCAGTCTCAAGGCAAACAAGTGCATCAGTTGTTGAGCGACATTTTCTAAACCCAAACTGACACTGAGAGAGACATTCATTCCTTTCTAGGAAATACATTAGGCGTGTGTTGACCATTTTCTCAAATAGTTTGCACAAGCAGGATGTTAAGGCGATTGGTCGATACTCCAAGGGACTGTTGCCTGTCTTCCCTGGCTTCTGAAACGGTAGAACAATAGCCTCACGCCAAGAGGTGGGAAGAGAAGATTCCCTCCAGATTTTATTAAAAAGGCTGAGGAGAAAGGACAAAGCATCCTTATCCAGGTGTCGGAGCATCGCGTTAGGAATATCATCCGGCCCTGGGGAGGTGTCATGACAGAGGGAAAGGGCAGATTGGAGTTCGCAAAAAGAGAATGGGAGGTTGTAGGACTCCACACTCCCTGATCGGAAGTCCAACACCCTTGCCTCTTCT
>JAGKTI010019133.1:0-17200 GCA_018397915.1 Birgus latro | reverse complement strand
GTTAGTTCACACCTCAAATGGTGGAAGAATAAATGCTAGAGTCTGGGGTTATTAGGTAAAACAAGCATTGGTATAGTTTTCGTTGTTACTCAACCGATTCGGATACGATTCTGATTATTGGATAATTTTCCCCTTCCAATACCGATACAGATATCATGTGCTTTTGCTTATCGATTTACTGTACAGGCCCAACAGTCTTGCTGTGTGCCTCACTCCTTTTGTTGGTTTAATTCTTCCATTTGCCTGAGTTGGTTTTTTTTCTTGGCCAGAACTATTGCAGTGATGTGTGTTATGAAGCATCTGAGCTGGTGCGTGGGCAGCTGTCAACTGCGCCGTTGTATCTGAGGCTGGGGGAAGATGCAGAGCTCTCCAGTGTATCCCTACCTCAGCTCCACACACTAACTGGATGTTATGGCAAGCTGGTGGACATTACAGGTTGGTTGGGACCATCATCTCTTAATTCTAATTGCAGTACTCCATTATCCATCTATCTATAGCCAGATGCCTTAATCCCATAAGGGGTGGCCACATACATATTGCCTTCATGTTGCCCTGTCCCCTGCCAATTTGTAACCCTCCCCTCAGCTCACACACCTCTCTCTCATATACCCCTTCACTCCACTCCATCCCTCCATCTCATCTTTGGTCTTCCCCTCCCTCTCCCCCCCTCCACCTCACTCACATACATTCTCCTTGTTAGTCTCTCACTCTTCATCCTCTCCACATGACCAAGCCACCTCAGTGTATTTCTCCTAACAATTTCCATCACATCCACACCACAATGCTCCTTTACTTCCTCATTTGTCAGTCTGTCTCTCCTTGTAACTCCATAAGCTCCTCTAACATAACTCATTTCCACTCTTTTCACTCTTGACCTGTGTCCCTCCAACAGGGTTCAAGCTCTGCTTCCATATGTTAGGGTTGGTATCACAATACTGTCAGGCAGTGGCTTTTTTACTTCCATGCTTACTTCCCAATTTCTTATCACTGATTTCAAAGAACTAGCAACCTTTCTTCCCTGTTGTACCTGTTGAAGCACTTCCTCCTAAACTTCCATCCTTACTCATCACACTACCCAGGCACGCACATTTTCCGTTTCCTCATCCAGGTTCACGGTGCACTCAGTGACTTCATTTCTCTTGAAGACCACAACTTTACTCTTCCCTACATTCACCTTTAGATTCCATTTCTTACACACACTCCCAAACTCACTTACCAAGTCTCGCAGTTCCCCCTCATCTTCTTTTAATAATACAGTGTCATATGCAAACAGCAAAACAGGAAGCTTCCAAATGCTGCCCTCTTTCATTAAGACCATGCCAACATCCACTGTCCTACCTTGTATCTTATCTCTTTTATAACCCCATCCCTACACAGATTGAACAGCTATGAGGACGTGACACATCCCTGTTTCAATCCAACATTCAGATAGAAAAATTCACTCATTTCACCAGCCACTGCACTACAGCCATAGTGTCCTCATACATACTCTTTATGGCATTCAACAGCTTCCCATTTACACCTTATATTTTTAATATTTTCCTTATTCTGTGTCTATCCACACGGTCATGCGTTCTCTTAATCCATGAAGGCTGCATACAATTTCTTTCCCATCTGTAGAAACTTTTTCACTAAAGACCTTAGGATGAATATATGATCTGCACAGCCTCTTCCCTTCCTAAAACCTCCCTCTTCTTCTCCAACTAATTCCTCTGTTATTTCCCTAATTCTGTCAGTAAGAGTTCCTCTTACACTAAGAAGATAAATGTCCCTATGATTACCACACACTTCTTTTTTTTCATTTTTCCCTTGTACAGGGGAATAATTATACCTGACTTCCAGTCCCCTGAGACTCTACCTTTCTTCCAGGCCAATCTGCACATCTTCCATATCCATTCTACTACTAGCTCTTCCTCATGCATCAAAATTTCATTACACACTCCATCAGCTCCTGGGGCTTTCCCCATTTTGACTTTCTTCATTGCTTCCACTTCTTCCATCCTACTGATCTCTTCCTCTCTTGTCATCGCCATCCTTCTTCCCAGCCATTTCTTATCGACTTATACAGTAATCTCTCTACTATTTGGACGCCCATTATTTGGATCCACCACTATTCGGACATCGTGGGCTGTCCGCCCCCCAAAATGCCCCAAAATTCGAAAAAATTCGGGAAAAAATCTATTTTTTTAGACCGCGTCAGTTTCAATTTCCCGCATGCGCCGATAGGCTGTGTTTTTGCGTGTGGCGCCTGTCTGTCGGTCCCATTTCCCGCTCTGTTCCTGCCTTGTAAACACGCTCCGACAAGGCGGCCGAAGTGATTGCTTTTTTGGTGATACCCTACCTCCTCCAGGGCTTGATGCTGCGCTTCACCTTGTTCATCATGTGTGTGATGATGGCCCCGCCACCTGAGAAGAGGAAGAAAGTGGTTCTGACTCTGGAGAAGAAGAGGGAGTTATTGGAGAAGGTGGACACCGGGTGGCCGACATCACGGATTCGTCGTGAATTCAGCCTCCCTTGCTTCACCTTGTTTGATATCAAGAAGTCCCGAGACAAACTACAGCAGTACACGGCTGATTTTGCTTCAAAGACCAAACGAAACGTGGAGAGGAAGGTGCTGTTTACTCCTAAGTATGCTGAGATTGAATAAATTCTCCAGGACTCGTCACTAAACCACACGGAAATTTACTGTTAAGTACAATGCAGTGAAGTGATGTGATGCAGGGTATGCGAAAGAAAACGTTGTGGAAAGTGCTTGTGAGAAGTGCTGGTGAGTGTGAAGTGCTAGGGTGTGTCAGGTGCAAGGTCTTACTGTCTGAGTCTGAGATGATCGAGCGGGTTATACATCAGGACGGCGGCAACATTCTGGTAAGTACCCTAACTTTATCAAAATTACTTGTTTTGTTCTTCCATATCATTAATCTCATGCATTAACTGTGTGGAAGATGATTTCCATAATGATTTTTATGTCTAACCTGTTTTCATCATGCTGTAAATGGGTTAAAAAATTACTCTAAATGTTAATCATAATTTCCTGCTTTCAATTTAATTTTTTCATGCATGGTTTTTAAGTGCACCAGCTATGAAAAAGGTGAATGCCTTTGATTTGTGTGCAAGATGATTACCATAAAGATTTTCATGTTTAACCTCTTTTCATCATGCTGTAAATGGGTTAAAAAATTACCCTAAATGTTAATCATAATTTCCTGCTTTCAATTTAATTTTTTTCAGGCATGGTTTTTAAGTGCACCAGCTATGAAAAAGGTGAATGCCATTGATTTGTGTGAAAGATGATTACCATAAAGATTTTCATGTCTAACCTGTTTTCAGCATGCTGTAAATGGGTTAAAAAATTACCCTAAATGTTAATCATAATTTCCTGCTTTCAATTTAATTTCTTCATGCATGGTTTTTAAGTGCACCAGCTATGAAAAAGGTGAATGCCAGTGAATTTCTTGTCCGGTCATAACCTAACCTAACCTAGCCTAACCCAACCATTTTGTTAATCATAATTTCCTGCTTTTAATTTAATTTTTTCATGCATGGTTACCACTAGTATTGAAGTGCACCAGCTGTGAAAAAGGTGAATGACAATGATTTTCATGTCCTGTACCTAAACAAAGCTGCCAATTCAGTGAACAGCTGAGCCTAACTTACTTCAAATTCATTCTTTTTGGGTAAAATTTAAATTAATTCATGCTTTGTGTTAATTATTTTAGTGCACTAGCTGTGAAAAAGGTGAATGCCAGCGAATTTCATGTCCAGTCATAACTTAACCTAACCTAACCTAACCTAACCTAACCTAACCTAACCTAACCTAACCTAACCTAACCTAACCTAACCTAACCTAACCTAATCTAACCTAACCATTTTGTTAATCATAATTTCCTGCTTTTAATTTAATTTTTTCATGCATGGTTACCACTAGTATTGAAGTGCACCAGCTGTGAAAAAGGTGAATGCCAATGATTTTCTTGTCCTGTACCTAAACATAGCTGCCAACTCAGTGAACAACTGAGCCTAACTTACCTCAAATTCATTCTTTTTGGGTAAAATTTAAATTAATTCATGCTTTGTGTTAATTATTTTAGTGCACTAGCTGTGAAAAAGGCGAATGCCATTGAATTTCATGTTCGATCATAACCTAAGCTAACCTAACCTAACCATTTTCCTGGTAACAATTTACATCATTTACTGTATTTGATGCTTTTTATTCAATAATTTAGTGCATAAAATGTGAGAAAAGATGATTTCCATGTCCGATACTTACTTATATTATGCTGGCAAGTTCTGAGCACCTATTCCCTACTCACCTCTAAATCACCATTTTTTGGTTAAAATTCAATAAATTCATGCTTTGTGTGCATTATTTATGTGAAAATGGACCTAAATTAGTGCTATACATGTCCAGTAGGGAGGTAGGAAGGTAGTTTTCTGATTTAGGTTAGGTTAGGTTAGGGTCATGAATGACCGGTGCTGGAGCTTCAGGCCCAATATTCGGACAAGACCAATGTCCAGACATGCCTTTGGCTCTGTTACGTTGGATAGTGGAGGGATTATTGTACTCATGTTTATTTCATTCTTTATGTTTAACAATTCCTTGAAGTGTTCTCCTTATATGTTCACTTTTTCTTCCTTTTCCATCATTAGTCTCTACCATTTTAATCTTTCACTCCCCTACTACCTTCTTTATTACCTTATCTAACTCTCTTTACCTCTTTCCAGAACATTTTCTTACATTCCCTCCACTTTACACTCAAATTCCTTCAAAATTCCTCATCCACTCTCTTCTTACTCTCTCCTACTAGTCTCTTCACTTCTCTCTTCTTCTCTACACATAATTCTCTCTTCTGTCTCTCAACTTCCTCCACACCCCTGTTTCTCACCCACCCACTATATGCTTTTTTCTTTTTTGCCACAGCCTGTCTCTCACCTCTTCATTCCATTATGCTGTTCCTTGCACCCCCATTTGTTTTCTCTTCACCACACACACCACCTCACGTGCTGCACAGATTTCTTCTATGAATATCTTATACACACTGTCCACCTCCCCCATCTGCTCTAAATCATATTTACCCTCTCTCTCCTCCACTTGTCTCTTATTTTTTATTTATTTATTTATTTATTTTTTGCAACCTTTCTACCTTCCTTGTATGGACTTCTTCCTCCAGCCCTGCTCTCCTTCTATTCATCCATCGCATTTGTACCTTGATGTTCACCACCACTGAGTTGCGGTCAGAAAGTCCACTCCTCAAACCTCTGTATGCTCTTGCATCCAGTACATACCTTCTCATTCTCTCATCCACACATATAATCAGTCATTGCCTTCCTTTCATTCATTTCACCACCCATCCTTCTCATCACTCGCCACGTATACCTGTGGATCATTTTGTGCCTAAAGAGGGTATGTGCTATCACCAACCCCCTTCCCATACAAATGTCCACTAGAGCACTACCATTCTCATCCACTTCTGCAGGCACACCTCACTCACCAACTACTCCGTCCACCTTCACATTCCCTACTTTTCAATTCATATTTCCAGGCAGAAACACTCTTTCATTCCTCTCAAACTTTTTCATGCACACTTCCACATTTGCCCAGAACTCCTTCCACTCTACTTGCACAGTCTTCCATTGGCGCATATACACACAGAATCGCCCACACTTGTATTCCAACTTTCAGTCATACCCTCACAATCCTTGAACCAACTGATTCATACTCATTTATATTATCCTCCCCTCTCTGGCACACAGCAATACATACACCCTCCTTTGCCTTCTCATTCTCATTAACTCTTGCACACATACCCAATCCATACTCCCACTCTTTCACACTGTCACCTCTCCATTTAGTCTCACAGTCCACATATGTCTACTTTTGCATCCTTGAGCACCTGGACAGTCTCTCTTTCTTTCACCTTGTCATTCGTACCTCTAACATTCTGCATTGAAATCCTCGCCATGTTGTTTGTTCAGCCTTTGGCTGTCACCTGTTGGTCAGTCCTGGTCAGAGGCATTTTGTTTGTCATTTTATGTAGTTGTTTTCCGGAGAGGGGCATAACCTTCTGCCAGCCCACTTTCTGACATGTAGGGAACCTTTATTGGCTGGTTGTATGGTTACCACCCAGTGTATTAACAGATTTCCTGGCTTACGGGAAAGCATTTTGCTTGCCACATATTATAGAGTCACCCTGGAGTAGGTATCACTACATGAATGAGTGGA
Organism: Birgus latro; assembly: GCA_018397915.1. NCBI lineage: Eukaryota > Metazoa > Arthropoda > Malacostraca > Decapoda > Coenobitidae > Birgus > Birgus latro. Next base: position 10,980 of record JAGKTI010019133.1, on the reverse strand, counting down.
TGATGGGTGCCCTCACTGACCACAAATTATACAAACATTTATTTCCCCTTTAGGAGAGTAGGGGTACAGAGTTAAGCTACCTAGTCAAGACATTTAATCCCTTTGCTTAACTGACATATTTTTCAGTTTAATCTTGCTGTCACTAGAATTTTTTTGTTCAACTTAGAAAGGATCTCCAGGGCTGATGGTAGTACTCTCAAAGCAGAAGGAATGCAGATGTGTTCAGTTTGTCACAGGGGTGTGGGAAGTAACTCCATCTTGTGCGGTGTTTGTGATAGGGTGCATAAGAGATGCAGTAGTGGTATTAAAGATAGGCTGCCAAATAATGTTGAGTTGGTGTGTGTGGTGTGTTGGGGAGATGATGCCAAGGCAGAAAGGTATGAATGGATTGACCTTGCTGGAGAACCTTGTGAGTGTGTGGGGTAGTTTTGTCATTTGGGGGATGTGATATTAGCTGGAGGTGGGACTGTTGCTAACTCAGTGAGAGAAGGGTAAGGAGTAGTTGGAATATGTTCAGAGAGATGTTGCCTTTCCTGACACTGAGAGGGCATGCCCTCCATGCTATGGGGTTCATGTATGCAACGTGTGTTAGAGTGTAATGTTGAACGACAGAAAGCCTTGAGCCACAAAGGAAGAGGATATTTGCAGGCTGAAACATACAGAAATGATAATGGCTTGATGGATGTGACATTCTTGAATGACAGGCCTGTGGGGGTTAGGATTGTGAATGAAGAGTTTGAGAGGAAGGATGGACTTGAATGTATTTTTGTTGTGATGAGAAGGACTAAAGTGAAATTGTTTGAGTACGAGGAGAGAGTGAGGATGACAGCTGTGTCTGGAGGGTGAGAGGTGTGAATATTGAGGGCAGAGTTGAGAGAAGCATATATGAGACCTGGGACAAAGTCATAGAGTGCAACCTTAGAGACTTATGGACTGTCAGAGGTCGAGCAGCATGAGCTGCCATTGGGTGATCAAGGTTGATGCATGCATGTTTGTTGGAGCCTTTATAAATGAATGAACGAATGAGTTATGAGTGGGGTAAATCAGGGTATCTCTGACCTCTCCAGTTTGAATATTGTTTGGATATAGTCAGCATAAAATAAAAAAGTACATCACCAAATCGAAGGGGGTTAAGGCAGATGTGACAAGTCACTTTTCCTTAAGTAGCTCTATGAGCACTTAATTCAAACCACCCATTGGGTTTAAAGCTTTTTGGGCCACAGTCATCTGGAGTTCCTAAATTAGGGTATCTGTGGATTCATGCTTCCTCCCTGTATTAACCCCGTAAGTATGATGGCCTTTATATTGTGTTCTTACTATGTGGAGGCATTTTTTTTTTTTATAGTAGGTAGTAAATAGATGCCTCAGTGTGGCAGGTGCTACCAAAAGAGTGAAGTGTACTTACTGTACTAGCTGGTTATTACACAGTCATCACTTAGGTAGGAAACATTCAAGTATTGAGACTTTAATCCATGGCGTCTGGGTGTCATGTATACGTGATGGCCCAGGGACATCCGGATGGCACATATACATGATCTAGTGTTTCTCGGCATTGTTTGAATATTCCACAGGTTACTTCCACCACATCGGCCACTGGCAACCCTCCTGCGCGTGTGGGAGTCACACTCCAGTTACTCGTGTACCGCTGGAATGGATAGACCTAAGCAAAAAGTTTCCCTGTGTCTGGATCCTTGGCTGAGCACCTGCAGCTGCAGAGTTCAACACCAATGAAGTCCAAAGGCCAGTTAAGAAAAGGCCTTCGTGATAGTGCGATTGGGAGAGAACTCGTGGTGACATTATCGCCAATTGTGAGTGGAGAAAGTTACTCTTCCCTTGAGGAAAGCGACTGCCATAATGAGTGTCGATATTTATGCGTCACATGAGGAGGGTGGATCACATTCGTCCTCCACTGCGTGTCCGTCGTTTCCCGCTGTATGTTCATCTGCTATTTCAGATGATGGGAATGGTTCAGAGAATATTGACAGTCCTGGAGAGGGGGATATTGGCATGGATGAGGAGATAGAAGTGGAGGTAGGGAGTGGAGAAAGGAAGGAGGTGGAGGAGGGAGGGAGGAGGAAGCGCTGTAGGGCAAGCCTCACACCAGTGCTGCGTATATTCATGTGAATAATGGAAGCAGAAAGTTTGTTTCATGATGAAATCAGTGCCTTGTTTTTTATTGAAAGCTTTCATGTGTATCTGTTTGTTATGATGAAAAAGTACAAATCATGTGAAAAAAATTGTTATAGTGGAAAATATAGTGGAGCGGAGAAAGGGAGGAAATGGAGGTGGGAGGGAGGAGGAAGCACAGTAGGGCATGCCTCGCACCAGTGCTGTGTATATTATGTGAATAATGGGAGCAGAAAGTTTGCTTCATGATGAAATCAGTGGCTTATTTTTTATTTTTCGTGAGTGTACATATCTGTTATGATGAAAAAATACAAATCACAGGAAAAAAATTCTATTATAGTGGAAAATATAGTGGATTGTGGATAGTACATGGATAACTGTTTTGTTCACAATGTTATTATTTAGGTTTTATGTAGTAGTAGTAGTAGTGGTGATAGCAGTGGTAGTAGTGGTAGCAGTAGTAGTAGTAGTAATAGTATTAGTAGTAGCAGTGGTAGGGTAGTAGTAGTAGTAGTAGTGGTAGTGGTAGCAGTAGTGGTGGTGGTAGTAGTACTATTAGCATGTGTAGTACGGTAGTTATGGTAATACCCAGACTTTTAGTGGCACAGTGGTGCTAGAATCGAGCAACAGTGCAAGCCAAACGTGCATCTGTGTGTGTGTATATTTACCTATTTGTAGCATACAGGAATTGAGCTAAGCTCGTGTTGTCCTGTCTCCATATCTGCATTCATCTAATCTAGTTTTAAATACATGAATATGTGTGTATTTACCTAATTGTATTTACCTAATTATGATATACAGGAAATGAGCTACGCTCGTGGGGTCCCGTCTCTGTTTCTCAGTAAGTCAAATTTTGCTTTAAACTCGTTTAAGTTTTTAGACTAGACGATCTCTTTGTCCAGTCTATTCCACAGGTCTATGCCTCTATACGGAAAACTATATTTCTTGATGTCCCTCAAGCAGCATGGCTTCTTCAGTTTCAGCCCATGTCCTCTTGTTGCTCTCTTATCCCATAAAAACAGATCTTCTCTATCAATTTTATCTACTCCCATCATGGTCCTGAACACTGCAATCATGTCACCCCTCTCTCTCCTTTCCTCTAAGGATGGCAAATCCAGCCTTTCTAACCTCTCACTGTATGACAGATCTGCCAGACTGAGGACCATCTTGGTTGCTGTTCTTTGTATTCTCTCAATCTTGTTTATATCATTCTTTTTGTGTGGGGACCACACTACTGCTGCATATTCTAACCTGGGGCAGATCATGGCCACTGTCAGTTTTTTCATCATCTCTTCATTCATGTAATGATATGCCACTCATATGTTGGTCTCTCGCTTTTGTGATTGGTTCATCACCCATCATATAATTCAGTGAAGGTCTCTTGGTGCTTTTACCCATTTCCAATATTTTACTTTTTTTTGCGTTGAATTTCATTTCCCACATCCGGCTCCAGTCATGTATCCTATCCAGATCCTCCTGCAGCATTTTACAGTCCCCTTCAACCTCTACCTTCCTCAAGATCTTTGCATCATCGGCAAACAGACTTGCATAACTGTTCACTCCATCTACCATATCATTTACGTAAATCAGGAATATTACTGGCGCCAACACCGAGCCCTGTGGGACACCACTTGTTGCTTCTCTCCATCCAGACATCCTGTCCTTTATTACTGTCCTCATTTGTCTGTCTCTCAAAAAGTCTCTCATCCATTCCAGGAGGTTACCCTTCAGTCCTCCTATATGCTCTAATTTCCACATTAGTCTCTTATTGGGTACCTTGTCAAAGGCCTTCTCCAAATCTAAATACAGTGTACACAGTCCACCCAACCGTCTCTCTCTTTTAGCACATCAATTGCTCTTGAGTAAAAGCTCAACAAGTTGGAAACACATGACCTTCCACTTCTGGATCCAAATTGACTTTCTTTCAAAACATTCATCTCTTCCAGATATTTTATCCACCTATCTTTCAGAATCTTCTCGCACAGTTTTGCAACCATGCTGGTTAGGGACACTGGTCTATAGTTCAGGGGTTCTTCCTTGTTTCCTCCTTTGTAAATTGGTACCACATTTGCTCTCTTCCATTCCCGAGGCACTTTCCCTTCTTCCAGCGAACACACAGTTAAACTGTGAATCTTATCTGCCAGTTGCTCTCTCCATTTCTTCAGTACCCAATTTGAAATTCCATCTGGTCCTGGGGCTTTCCTTACATCTTGAGTTTCCAGTAATTTGTACACTTCCTGCGCTTCCACTTTTATATCTTTTATCACCACATTCCTAGTCACTCCCTCCACAAACTCCCCTTCATTAGTAAAAACTGATTGGAAACGTTCGTTCATTATTTCAGCTTGCATTGCCGCATCATTATAAACCTCTCCTTCTACTTTCAGTTTGGTGATTCCTTCCTTTTGTTTCAATTTGCCATTAACAGATCTATAAAACAATTTGGGTTCATCCTTACATTTGTCGATTATACCGTTTTCGAAGTTCCTTTCTTCCTCTCTACGAATTCTTGAATATTCATTTCTAGTTCTTTTATATTCTTCCTTTGTTCTGTTATTACCTCTCTTTCTCCATTTGTTCCATGCCATGTCCCTCTCTTTTTTCGCCATCATACACCTTCTATTAAACCACTCCTTTTTCCTGTATTCTTTCCCACTTACTCTTGGAACATATTTTTCCACTCCTGAATTATAGAGGTCTAGAAAGATATCCCAGTTCCTCTGAATCTCTCTTGTTTCTCTGAATTTTCTCCAATCTGCATTTTCAAAAAATTTTCTCAGTTCTGTAAAGTTTGCTTTCCCAAAGTTGTATCTTCCCTGCCTGTGGAGCTCGTCTCTTGGCACCACATTCCCTATTATCATCTGGAACTCAATGACCACGTGATCACTTTTTCCCATAGGACACAGATATTTCAAGGATTCAGTTACGTCAGGTTCTTTGGTTAGCAGTAAATGTAATCTTGCTGGGGTGTCATCACCTCGGAATCGTGTCTCTTCTTTGACCCACTGTCATTACATTATTCATCACAATGCTTAACAGTATAGTGCCCCATGAATCTTCGTCACCTCCTGAGTCCCATTCCTCCCAGTTCACCTCTTTACAATTAAAATCACCCATTAGAATTATACTGCTGCTTTTCTCAGTCACTTTCTGTAGATCATGTCTGACAACATCTCTTGGTATTCATCATCAGTCCATGCTCTTGACTTAGGTGGATCATATCTGTCTATCTGTATACCTAGGCTGCTTCCCCCAAGAAAAGGGAGGTAGCCGAGACAGGTCAGCACACTACCAATTCATCCACTCATACACATTCATTCGCATCTTAGCCCTAAAGGGGAGAAGGGACAGATCCTCACCGTACCACACCACACGAGGGTCAACTACGCAGTGCAGTCAGTGACATCCGCAGCAGGGCCCGACAGCAAAGCTGGTTTACCCCTGCCACATCATAATGGATCCAGCCCCTTACCTGCACCTGACCTGATCAGCTGATCAGACAAAATGCAGGAGAATATCCCCTCAGGGCTGTGTCATCATTTATTCATTTACAATTTCTCTCCATTCATTTCTATCACGCACAGCCACTCTTCCTTGCTCAACAGACAACCCTCTCGCATCCAATGCTCTCTTCACACTGTCCATCCACCCTATTCATGGTCTTCCTCTCAGCCTTACACCTCTCACATCAGATCTAGTTGTCTTTTTCACCAATTGCTCATTATCCATTCTCTCCATATGCCCAAACATATACTACTACTATATCTCTCATACAGTTCTCTCCACTTTCTAATTTCTTGTTTATCACTTCAGCCCTACCCTCTCCCATTTCCACAGAATCTACACTTAAGTTGTTCTTCACTGCTATCATCACTCCTCCTCCCATTTTATCTTTTCTGTCTCTTCTCCACAATTTGTATTTGCCATCTCCCATATGGATATCAATATTCTCCCTTAACTTGGTCTCTACAAAGCACATAACATCAGGTTCTTGTACCCTCAAGAAATCGTTGATTTCTAACATTGCCGATATAAATCCATCAACATTAGTGTACGCCACTTTCAAACTTTTTTCGTTATTACTTATACCATCTTTTCTCCTCCTCTCCGTCGGTACCACTTCCTCAATTTCTGGTCCATAACTCTCCAATAAAACACTGTCTTCTCCTTCTCCGTTCTCTGTTCATTTTTTGCCTTAGCTTCCTTTACTAACTCCTTTATTTTAGCTCTTTCTTCCTCATTTGCATCTCTCCTTAATCAGACATTTCAAACCCCTCTTTTTCTGCCAGTTTCCATGTCCTATTCATGATTTCATTTACTATTGCCGGGACTTACACCTTCAATGGCCTCACCCCTCCTTCCTCTTACTTACCTAACCTAAACACTTCTTTAATCACTTCATGGGCTTCGTTGTTACCCTCCACGACTACTGATATTATTTCTTTAACTTTACTCAATTCTTCTCTTTCTCTTTCAGATCTTATCGTGATACACTTTTCTTTTACCCCTAAAATTTTTCTTTTACCCCTAAAATAATTACACATTTTTTCTTATCTGCTACATCCCTGACTAAAGATTCTCTACTTTTCAGTACACTAACCACTTCCTTCTCCACCTTTTCCTTGCTTTGTTGTTCTATAATCTCTTTCAAATTTACATTCCCTTCCTCCTGAATTTTCTTCCACCCCTTTTGTTGCTCCTTGATTTCCTTAATATGTTCATCTTGCATCCTTGATTTTGAATCATACTCATCTAATTTACTTTTCATTCTGTCTCTTTCTTCTTCCAACCTCTTGTTTCCCCTCTTGAGCTGTTCTATTTCATTTGTGGCAGATTCATTGCCCACTTTTAATTCCGTGACTTCTCTTTCTTGTTCCGCACTGCGTGTGTAAACTTTTTCCAGCTTGTTCTGTAAGACTTTGATCTCTCTCTCCTGTTGTAAGGTCCTTTCCTGCAGCTCTTTAATTACTACCCATACCTTCTTCAATTCCTGGCCATTCCTCTCCGCCATTTTTTCTACTCCTGCTACTCTTGTTTGATTCAGTTTGGCACTTCTACTTCTCGCATGTTCGTCGGAGAAGCCCACAAATTCTCTTTCGCCAGATGTAAACAAACCGCCGTCGCTTTCCCCCATGATACATCCATATGGAAACTTTTCTGTTCTACTATATCCTGCTCCCTTCATCCCGAAAACCTCGTTTTTTAAAAACTACTGTATTGTCCGACGGGACCACCACTCACGCACTCATTTACATAATCGCTGATTCAGCAATTATTTCCCTGCGATCCAGGAGATGTCTGTCTCCGTCGGCGACCTGTGTGTGTGTGTGTGTGTGGGGTGTGTGTGTGTGTGTGCATGTGTGTGTGTGTGTGTATTTACCTATTTACCTATTTGTAGTATACAGGAATTGAGCTAAGCTCGTGTTGTCCTATCTCCATATCTACATTCATCTAATCTAGTTGTAAATATATGAATGTGTGTGTGTGTGTGTGTATTTATCTGTTTACCTATTTGTAGTATACAGGAATTGAGCTAAGCTCGTGTTGTCCTGTCTCCATATCTACATTCATCTTATCTAGTTTTAAATACACGAATGTTTTTAATGTTTTTCGCCTGCACCACCTCTTCGTCTAAGTCATTCCAAATACTTGTGCTTCTGTTCGGGAAACTGAACCTTTTGAGATCATTAAGATATCTACTTTTCCTCAACTTGAAGCCATGACCTCTTATTCTTCTATCATCCAACACAAAAAGATCCTCTCTCTCCACCCTTTCCAATTCTCTTACATTTCTAAATATCGTGATCAAGTCACCTCTTTCCCTTCTCTCACGCAGTGTTGGTAACTTCAGTTTTTCCAATCTCTCCTCGTAGGTGAGTTCCCCTAAACCTGGTATCATCCTCGTTGCCATCCGTTGAACCCTCTCTAGTTTATCAATATTCTTCAAATGAGATGACCATACCACAGCCGCATACTCTAGTCTTGGTCTTATCATGGTCACTGTCAACTCCCTCAACATTTCCTCATCCATATAATTAAAAGCCACTCTCATGTTAGTCAATAATCTACAAGTTCCCCCAATGATTTTGTTTATATGCTTTTCTGGTGACAAGTCATCCCGAATAATCACTCCCAAGTCTTTCTCATCCTTTCTTTTACTAATTATCTCACTGCCCATTTTATATGTCCAGTGCAGTCTTCTTTCACTTATTCCCATTTCTAATACATGACTCTTCTTGGCATTAAAGTCCATTTTCGAAGTCTGTCTCCAGCTGTGGAGTTTGTCCAAGTCCTCTTGCAGTTCTTCACAACTATCAATACATTTAATATGTTTCATAATTTTTGCATCATCTGCAAACATACTCATGTAACTATTCAAACCCTCTGGCAAATCATTTACATATATCAGAAACATTATAGGGGCCAGGACAGAGCCCTGGGGTACTCCACTAGTCACATTTCTCCATTGTAAAGCCTTGTCTCTTATAACTGTTCTCATATACCTTCCTATCAAATAATCTCCCATCCAATTTAATAGTTTCCCATGCACCCCTCCAAAGGTCTTCAACTTCCACAGTAGCCTCCCATAGGGCACCCTGTCAAATCCTTTCTTAAGATCCAGATAGACACAGTCCTCCCATTCTCCTATATGACATCTATTACCCTACTGTAGAAACTTAATAGGTTAGTAACACATGATCTTCCTTCCCTAAAACCAAACTGTCTTGGTGTTATCACTTCATTTTCTTCTAAATACTTTATCCATCTTTTTCTAATAATTTTCTCACAGATTTTACAAACAATACTATTAAGTGACACAGGTCTATAGTTAAGTAGATCCTCCCTATCTCCTCCCTTGAAGATTGGCATGATATTTGCTCTTTTCCAATCTTTAGGTAACTGTCCATTTTCAAGCGAGGTCTTGATGATGACATAAACTGGCCACATTAACTGGTCGGCACATTCCTTCAGGATCCATCCAGTCACACCATCTGGTCCCATTGCTTTTCTCACATCCAAATCCTTCATCAGCTGTAGCACCTCATTCATGTCAACTGTAATTTCGGCCATTCCCGTCAGCCTGGGTTCCATTTCAGGCTCCCTAAATTCATCTTCCAATACATAAACTGACTGCAGCTTGTTATTCATTATTTCACACAAGTCTTCCTCTCTTTCATATGTTTCATCTCCATCCCTCAGTCGTATTTTACTGTCTTTAACTTTCATTTTGCCATTTACAAACCTATGAAATAGTTTTGGCTCTTTTTTTACAGTTAGATACAATATCTTTTTCGTATTTCCTTTCCTCTTCTCTCCGTACCCTTACATATTCATTTCTTACCTGCTTTTACTCCTCCCAATCCCTTTCACTATACCTTCTCACTTTATTCCATGCTTTTTTTCTTGCCTCTTGTGCAATCCTACATCTGTTGTTAAATCATTCTTTCTTCATTTCCATAGGTGCAGAAAATTTTGGGACATACTTAGTAACTCCTGTTTTATATACTTCTATCAAAAACTCATATTTCTCATCAACATTTGTGATTGTATTCATTTTACTCCTGTCTGCATTTTGGAAAAAGTTCCTCAGCGAAGCAAAGTTTGCCTTCCCATAATTGTATCCATTTTCTCTGTGTTTTCATCTCTTTCTCCTTCCCTTACTTCTACCACTTCCATCTCAATTACCAGATGATCACTTTTACCAAAGGGGCATTGGTAAGTTATGTTCTTCACATCATTTGGGTCTTTTGTGAATACTAGGTCGAGCCTCGATGGTTCGTCGTCACCCCTAATTCTTGTGTTTTCTTTTATCTATTGGGTTAACATGTTTTCCATCACCAGTTCATTTAATTTGTTTCCCGATGATTCCTTATTGTTCCAAGCAGCCATACTTTCCCAATCAACTTCTCTACAGTTAAAGTCTCCCTTTATTATTATTCTATTTCTTCATTCAATTAACATCTTTAGCCTAATAATAGATTCTCTTATTAACTGTTCATACTCTTCCTTCATCCATGCCTTAGTTTTGGGGGGCATATAAAATACTATTACATCTATTTTTTCTCCATAAATGTCCTCTATTCCAACTCCCAAAAGTTCAGCCATGTTATTTTTATTTCTATATTTTTTGCTCTTAGATCATTATGGGTTAATATCATTATACCTCCCCCAAACTTACCTGTTCTGCCCATCCTCCAAATGTTATAATTGTTCCATCCAAATAATTTTGTATTGACATCTCAGGGCAATTTAGTCTCTACCAAGCAAACAATTTCAGGTTTATTTTCATTTATATAGTCTCCAGTTTCCCCTTTCTTAGATATTAACCCATCTGCATTACTGTACATGATACTCAGATTTGCTGCACTGTTTTTATCTTTACTCGTTCTTCTCTTTTTCATATTCACATCCATCTCCCTTGTTTCCTTCATATCTAGTTCGTCACATACCACTTCCTTACTTTCATATCCATCATTCTCCAAAAAAAAGTTTTACTTTCTTCCTCTGTCCTCCTGTCATTTTTTACCTTTACTTGGTCCTTATTTTAAACTTCTCTTTCTTCTTCATTCAAATCTTTTCTTACTATAGTAGTTTCCATCCCTGCCTCTTTACATAGTTTCCAGATCACCTTAATTATTTCATTTACTACACTTTCTTATGACATTTTAACTCTTATTGGTCTTGCTTCCCCTTTCTTATATGACCCTCTCCTCCTTACTTCCTCAATTTCTTTATCCCACTTGTTTCCTTCGGGATCAGTCTTGCCCAATACAGTACATCTTTCAACTTTGCGAACTTTAACTTTGCGATTCACCAATTTTGCGAGGTAGTTCCAAAAGTCATGTATTTTTT